>JAJONR010005525.1:0-32936 GCA_029582245.1 Solanum etuberosum | reverse complement strand
TGCCTATTTTATGGCGAGTTGAATATATTATTTTTATTCAGTTTTTAAGCTTTTGTATGCTTGAGTTAGTCTTCCGCTTGTAGTCAGCCAGGATGAGGGTTCGCTTGGGGACCAGCAATGGTTCTCGAGTGCCGGTCACGTCCAGGATGTAGGCTCGAGTCGTGACACATCACATGCTGAAAACCATTATAACTTGTTGTTTTTGTTGGTCCCATGAAGTCTATATGAACCAGCTCAAACATAGTGGATCTACAATTTCCTGATCTTTGAAATGGAAGACGATGTGATTTCCCAAATTTAGAACCCTAAAAAACTATATCTTCATTAATATTTTGTAGAGCTGGTAGAACATCCACCAATTTCTTTGAACATATTTTCCACAACAATTGGTATCCCAAGTTCCCTAGTAGAGCATGCCAAATTGTTGTGCTATCTGTTTGACTCGTCTTCTTCATATAGGCTTCCCCTACTGCCATGAAAAACAACAAACCTTTCTTTTCACCCATTAGAACAACATTAGCAAATATGTTCTTCACGTTGTCCAACATCTTCACATCATTTGGACCAAATAAAATATATTTTCCAGAATCAGTGATTTGAGAAACTGAAACTATGTTTCTCTTCAAACCTGGAGCATGAAATACATCGTTCAACTTGACAGCCCCCATAGCTCCAACACCAATCTTCAGGATTCCTTCATTAGCTACTGGATATGTCGACTTATCCGCTATAACAACAACTCGTTCTCTGTTATGTTGGCGCAACTCTGAAAGAAGAGAATCATTTCCAGTTACATGATGAGAGCAACCAGAATCAATGATCCATTTTTATGCGCAACTATCATTGTTGTAGAGAGCTTGAATTGCATCATTATTCCTTTGCTAATCTACTTATACAGTGAATCACTGCTCCCATTTGAGTTGCTCATTTCCATCATTTTCACTTGCAACATTTGCATTTGAGCTCCTTACTCTATAATTTTTCTTGATATGTCCAATTTTATCACATCTATAACACTTTTTATTCTCAAAGTTGCCACCAATAGTTTTTTCACCATTGGATCCTTTTTCATTGTTCATGCTTCTCGAGGATATGCTTTTCTTTTTATTTTTATCCTTTGAAAAGAGAGCTGCATCTGGTTCAAAGATTTTTTCCATTTGCTATGCCAGTGCCTCCTGATTGGAAAGCAAATTTTCAAATTCTTCAACTGAAGGTTGCTTTGTCCAATCTTGAATGGAGGTAACGAACAGATTCTACTCCTTCTTCAATCCTCGAATAAGAAATCGTCACAATCTTTCTTCACCAATCTTCTCATCAGGATCTAATTTTGAAATTTCAACAAAAATTCCTTTGACTCGTAAGAAATATTCAGAAATAGACATGCCTCCCTATGTTAGCATTGCCAATTCATTTTCCAGCAGTTGTAACCTGGCAGTATTTTTTTTTATAATAAATCTCTCAAATATCTCCCAAACTTCTTTTGGTGAGCTAACATCACGTACATGGTCAATAAGCTCTTTGCAAATTGAAGTCCTCAAATAAAATAGTGATTTACCACATTTAATGTTCCATTTTCTCTGTGGTTCTGCATTTTTCGCAGTATTTGATGGAATTTCTGCTTCAGCACCAACAATAAGATCCCACTGGTCTTGACCTTGAAGGTAAGCTTCCATACACATTCTCCCGTACTTGTAGTTTGTCCCTACAAGCTTCTCGACACCAAACTGGGCATTTGAACTGTTTCTCCCATTTATCGACTCTCCATACTGCACAAGTCTTTTTTCTTTCTTTGCAACTTTCAATCTCCTCCAACAAGACTAATAAAACTAGATAGATAAAAAGATGGAAATAATAATCAGATCAACGACCTGCTCTCACACCATAAAACAAAAAATAAACAGATAAAGAAGAAGTTTGCAGTATAACGGAAAATAGAACAGAGAGAATGTTATTCCTAATGCTCTGGTTTACAGCAAATACGCAACAGCTATATAAACTGTGCCACTAACTTCTACTCCTTAAATAACTCTAATAACTTACTACGACTCCTATCTAGATATACTTCCTACAAAATAGGAACTGATTTATTTGACTCAGTAAACTAAACATGACAGAAGTAAACAATAAAGAAAACACTTAAGATGCACTAATTTTTAACAACCACAACATCAACCACCTCATCACCAACCACCTCCACCGTCACAACTATCACAACCATCATTACTAGCAACTAACAACATCTATTATCATGACCATCACCACTAGCACCACTACAAACTATCTCCACCATCATTAACAAGTATAATTGTTTCATTTTTAAATCAAATAATGACCATTATTTTATTAATTCTTTTTAAATATATAATTAATTTTTATTTGATTTATATATTTATTATGTACATATAAATAGATTATGTACTTTCAAATATTGAAAAACAATCAGTCTTATTCATCCAGTGTTCAAATCTAGAGACAACATCTTAATCATTCATATGTGCATTTAGATTCAGACGTGTAAATCTTAATGAAAACAAATAAGGTCTTAGTCTTTCTATGATTTCTCTCATGAGTAGTCAGTTTCAATTGATGCTACACATAGAAAAAGCTTTATATAATATTTTCCAGATATTCCACACAATGGGGTACTCCATTCTGTTGAGTTGCATTTTTCTTTGTCCTTGAAATCTAAGTTGCACGGACTCTTCACTTTTGATGTCGTACCCGTATCCAATTCTCCAAATCTACACTACTTTTGGAGAATCTACATGCACCCGCTGACATTTTTAAGAGCCCGAGCAACGTAGCTCAAAATTTGCAAGCAGTCTATTCTTTTCAAATTTCCCAACAAATGATCATCGAAACAATTTGCACAACACTTTTATAAACCTTGTTTTTGTCACTCACATTGCTTAAAGGATCAATTTGCACAACACTTTTATCTCCAAATATGATTTGCTGCTTCTTCTTATGAAAATATGTGTTGCATTGTATCATCACAGACAATGTCTAAAACAACAACAAGCAGAAATTTTGTGATTGTGTAATCTTAGCAACACATTAGAAATCTTAGCAACAATCCAGAGACGATTTACAATAAAATCAGAGGCACAATATTTCTCATGCTAACATTAAAATGAATGTTCTTCAGTTGGGGAACCTTAGTAGCTTAGTTGGTTGGCTATCTGAGTCCACTTTGTTGGTGAGAATTCAATTTTCCACATTGTAATCTCTTCCCCATTTCCCCTTCCCCGACCCCCAATTATTTTTTAAAAAAATAATAAAATAAGAATATTCTTCAGTTGTGGTAGAGAGCCAAATTTTAGTCCATGTATATCAATTTAAGAGAATTTGGGTCATAAACTTCAAAATATGTGATCCACCTATTTAGGTCACTTTAGATTTTGGCCTTGTATTTTTTTTAATAGGTGATATACTTATGTGTCCTTATTTATTTCCTTTAATATAGTTTAAATTATTATAGGCTACATCTATTAGTAGCTCAAACAAGTAGGACTTTCAACCAAGCAACTTAACGAAGTAGGATGTCTAAACAAGTAGGACATTTAAGTTAGTTACTTTGTCCCCCATTCATTTTTCTTTTCTAATATTATTCTTTTAAATTGTTACCTTCATTTTTGCACACTTAAACACCTTAGAATTTACGCATAAAATTAGTCTCATTTTTTCCAATCTCGATTAATCTCTTCAATGCAACTTTATCATATACACGTGACTTGGTGGAAAGTGGAAATTCTTCTGACGATGTCTTTTTCAAACTCATATAACTTTTAATATAGAGCTTGTATTGACGAGTAGTTCATTTTGATGGGAACTAGACTCAAACACCTTTAATTTTATAGGTAATTCGTCCTCTAACCCAAGATATACTCATTCAAAGTCAAGCCCTAAACACGATCAGTTGATATTGTACCCAATTGATGACACTTCCACATTTGACTTTACTCTACTTTTTAACTTAGTCTTTTAATACCAATATCTTTCCAAATCATTCAAGTTCAAGAAATATTATCGATGTTAACTCAATCATACATATACAGGTATTTATAGTGTATTACAACACATATGTACAATATATAAACCTCGCCGAGTTTTCCATGGATCCCGACTATTCCGATAGAGAAACCGAGTGTATACACAACATATGCATTTGCCTTGGCATTATTATCTCATCCTTATTCATACATTACATTATATATTAATTCGGAATGATAAAGTGGTGAAATGAAGTGTTCAATGTTTATGTACCATCCTCCCTACTTGGTTGAGATGATTGAAAGAATTGTTATGCTATTCATAAGGCAATCTGTGAGCTTTTCCTTTAAATGGCTCAATTCACATTTTCCAATTGGAATGACTGTAATTGTTACTGACTACTGAGTACACATGGTGGTGTTGAGTACATGTATTTTTTAATTTTTTTTTATTCCTTAGTAATATGCATTAGTAAAACTAGAATGATTGGCAATTTTTGTAGAGCACAATTGTTCCGGGAGTTATTATCACTATTAAATAGGCAAGGTATTCCTAATAATACAAGATCCATCCTTTTCAGCCTTACGATATTCTAAGAGAGACACGGGTGGAACTTCCCATTACATGAAAAGGTCATCATGTTGCATCCTTATTCCTTCCTTTGCTATCACATCCACCACGCGATTTTTCTCTCTAAACTCATGGTTGATAGGTGGGTTCCCTATCTGGGCAGATCAATTCCCTGCATCGAGGGTTACTATTTTTGACATGGTGTATAGCCGCCATTAAGTCTGTAGCAATTTCGAGTGGAGTTAGTTTATATTTCCATGCTAATCTAAGGCCATAAAGTAATGCTAGAATTTCAGCTCTTGTAACAGAGCCCAATATAATTTTTGCAGAAAATCCCGTAATCCAGTCCCCACCATAATTTCACATTGCTCCCCCAATGCCGCCTAAATTTTCTTTATTTGTTGCAGCTCTATATTTAGTTTATACCCTATTTAGAAGGTGCCCAATCTTTCTTTCTAGACACCTTGGTCTTAGTGTTAGGAGCATAGTTCGTTAATGTGAAGTACTCCACAGCTCTAATGAACGAGAGGTTTGGAGAAATGTCTTCATCCTTTTTATTGTGAAAATAATGGTTTCTTGTCAACCATATATTCCAAAGATAGAATTGGAAAGTATCGTTCCACATGATTTGAGTGTTTTGAGCTTCTTTAATATGGTTGAGCCACTCATTTTCAATTGCATTTACATGTTGATTAACCTTTGTAGTTCATCCTATTTTGTCCCAATGTTTCTTTACTTTTGGAAACTTTATGAATGTATGAGAAGTGTGTTTCCATGGCTCCACAGTGATAGCAAGTAGGTTGTATGTCAATGCCTATCGAGTTTAGATAGTGGCATGTCGGGAGTTTTCTAAGACTACATAGCCAGAGAAAATATTTTATCTTATTTGGACATTTAGTATTCCATATCCATGTATGTGTATATTTTGGGGACGGTCTCTATTATTTTCTATACACGAAATAAGGTTGTAGGTTGAGTTTGTTGAAAATAGACCGCTTAAAGTTAGGGACCACATTGGTCTATCTTGATGAGTGGTAGATTTATACTCATTTGAGGCCTTTTTAGTTCAATAATAGTATCTTCAATGCCTAATTATGTCCTATTCTTATTATATTTTGATGATTTGTAGCTATGAAGGCTAAAGGACAAGGCAAGGATGAATACATGAAAGAAAGTCTAAAAACAGTGAAAGATGTGTAAGCTCCACGCTGGAAATCGCCTAATCAAAAGGGTGGATCACCCAAACGGCCTGACCTCGCCTAAAGTAACAGTGCTCATAATTGAAGATGTTCAAGGAAGGCCGGTGAACTGAGGAGTGAAACGCGACTCGTCGAAAGTGAAGGGCAAACAAGATGATCATTGCCGAAGGTGACAAAACTTGGATAAAATATGAAGGCTTAAAAGGCGAACAAGTTGTAATCGACGATTTGCCGAATGTGAAAGGCAGAATCAAACGAGTTCACTGACTGAGGTTCAAACACCTCAAGCATGAAGCCAAAGAAAGGCGAGCTAAGAAAGAGACGGCAATCCGTAGATTCTGCTTGGCAAGCCCGACTAATATCACCGAGTTTGATACACAATGAATTTTAGGCCAAATTTTGAGAAACTATAAATAGCCCAAATGAGAAAAAAAAAAATTTTGAAGAAGAATTTTAGTTCCTAACTTTGTATGAGTTTCAGAGAGAAAACATTTGAACTCTTAGAGAAATATTATTAGTTTTGGAGTTTTAAATTTCACTCTTGAAATTGACAATTGGAAGTTGAAATCAAAGTGGGTGTTGATTATAATTGCTTAATTTTATCACATCCATGACTGATCTCATGATAGGTATAATTTCTTTACTTTTTATGATGTGTGGCTAAAACCCCAACTCTATGGGTGCAATTATGAGGTTGATTGTTGATTTAATGTAGTGGGTATTGTGTTTTGCTCTGTTTTATTATTTTTCATTCATGGATTTAGGCTAATTATCATGAGGTTAATTCATGGGTTGAGGTTTCAAACTTAATCCTAGTTTCGATCTTTGATTAATGCTCGAAAGAGATCAATTGAAGTGGATAATTAGTTTAATGCATGCAATTTAGGTTTGATGTCTATGATTTACTCGAAAGAGATATTATAGGTCGGATCTATTAGCTCAAATCTGCTCGAAAGAGAGATTTTGTAAGGTAATGGGTTGATTTGTAATTCACAGAGATGAGACCTAGAGAAGATTCTATGAATTGGTACGATGAGATCGAATGAAGATCAGAGTCATTAAAGATGACCTAACCTATCCTTTATTGTTTAGCACTGTTGAGCAACACAACTACCCCTATGTGACAACAATTCCAATCCCCGCACCCCTAGATTATTTCCTAATTGTTTGAATCTTTGAAATTTTAGTTGAATTGTGACACTTGATATCAAAATCCTATTTCATAAATTTGGTGGAATCATCCACCCTTCTCTTTTAATTGTTGTAAATGAATTGATTTACAATTTAAATTTCCTAATTGAAATCTCTGCATTATATCACTCTCAACAGGATTCGACCCCGACTCTTAGTTGAGTATTTTTATTGATGACGACCGCTTATTGTCTTACTTTTCTTGAGGATAATTTGAGTGTTATAAAAAATGGCACCGCTACCAGGGAGTAATGGATAAGAATTCAATTTGTGAAGTTAGTTTGTAAATTCATTTAGTTTTAGTGGATTGTTTTTTTTTTCGAAATTGCAAGTGGAAAGATGAGTGACAATGAAAGTGACGACGCTAGTGACTTTAGGTAAAATGATCACATGGGTGATATGAATGATATGCATGTGAACATTGTCCAAACCACGGGAGCTATCTGGTTGCCTCCTACCACCAGGAGGGAAGTGTCCCATGTGACCGGAACCATGCTTCAATTACTTCAAATGTGAAGAATGTTTGGTGCCTTGATCATGAACACCCCAAGAAAACATCAGAAATTTTGTGGATGTTTGTGGACCATTCACCTTTAAGAACATTTCAAAAGAGTTCATTCGGTTGAGGCTATTTTCATTCTCCTTAACAATGGAAGCTATAGATGGTTAGCCGAGTTACCTAATGATTCTATCACTTCATGGGAAGAGCTTACCGATGTATTCCTTGAGAGATTTTTCCCTCTCTTGATGGTGATGAAGCTTAGGGACAACATCCAAAACATTAAAAGGGTGCTTGGTGAACATCATGAGACATTGCTGCGGTTTTGTAAGTTTATTGCAATGTCTAACCCATGGTGTTCCAGACAACTTGTTGCTGCAATACTTCTATTGTAGCTTGGATTCTGTTAACAAAGGGCTAGTCGTCCAACTTGTTCAAGGTGGGCTGATGAGGCAGCCATATGAAGTAGCAGTATTGTTTCTTTATGACATGAAAAAAATCAACTAAGCATGGCATACTAGGGAGGATTAAGTATCTTCTCTACACTTGAGCATGAGGAAGGAACAAAGTCATTTTTGACATATGCATGATATGCCATACTATAATAAACAAAGAGATTGATGGAGGTTCATAAGAAAGGAGTCGAAGGCTGTCAATTTTAATAAAGTAAATTTTGTTCTTGTATGGACATGATGTTCCACTTTACTTGGGAGTGTTGTCGTTTGAGACCTTTTTGTTGTTAACGTCTGATGTTGTTCTTTATAACTTACGAAAATTTAGAAAATATCGTTACTTTCGTCCTACTATTTCCATGGAGATTTTCTTAGACCTCTTTCTTATACTTAAAATCTCTCTATGACTCATAATTTTTGTGCAACAAAAATAAAAATTAGAAAAATATAGCACTTTAAGATTTCGAAAGAACGCTTTGCCTTAAGATAAAATATTCTTGACAATGTAGTTTATGTATCGAAAAGACAAATATTACCGAATGATCATATGTAAGCTTAATAAAATAGTTCAATCTGGTGCGAAGCATGGACAATTTCCCTAGTATATATATCTATATATATATATATAAAAGAGAATCTTAGATCCGTCTATGTGGCGTCGTCACAGATCAGGATTCTTATTTAACCCTTCTTAAAAGTTACAACATTACGAAAAAGTCTCAACTTTTCATACAAGTCACAACTCTTTAGAAAAGTGAAAACTCTTCATAAAAGTCACAATTTTTCACGAAAGTCACAACTTTTCACACAAAAGACACAACTTTTCACAAAAGTTACAACTTTTCATAAAAGTCACAACTCTTCATTTTTCATTCACACCTTTTAAAACCCAACATTTGATTCCAATGCACCAAAACAAGAAAGAATAAACAAAGAAAATTGATTTCAATCGCAATGCGACATTACTACTCTTGTCACTCAGTCCACAACTCATGGAATAGTAGAATTCATAATATTTTATTCTTTAGTAAAAAAAACTTTTATTTCTACCACTATTATTTGTAGGTTTTATCCTCTACAGGGGAGTCAAATTCAAATACATTAATTAAGATTCTTGTGAAGTGTGTTTCATTCCTCCTATTTCATGAAGCTTAATCTTTTATTGTAAGTCATAGTGATTCATGTAACTATTGCATTTTTTTTTGCTATTTTGGTGACTTTTTTGGACTCTATTAAAAATTCCAGCAAGGATGATTGAAAATTGATCTTCTCTTTTATCCCTTTCTACAGGCTTCTTCATTTACTGTTTGGGAAAATTTCATGTGGATTGTGCTATATTTGATAACACACAATAACAAATATGTGATAACTAATACAAAACCAATGGTGAAGTTTGTTAAAAGAACCAAACAAATTGCTCTCTTTCATGCCACATTAACTATATTATTTTAATTATTTTATCTTAGGTACAACATTTTGTATGCCATTGTACTCTTCCTAAAATATTTTTATAGAGACAATCAGTCCACTTCTTTTATCGCAAGTTGACTAATTTATCATATTTCTTCCTCTCTTATTTTTGGGTATAGTAAGAGATCAAGTTTTCTTGAAACTAACAGCTGCCCAAAATGCACTATAACAAAAATATTTTTTATCCATAATAAATATGCACATTAACAAAGAGTGCTTGACCATTTACCGACATTAATTAATTGTCAATAGATTGAATGTCACTATATACTTTAGGAACATTTATAGAGAGTACTAATTGCCTCTGAAAATACATATTTAGCAGAAATTAAGCTATTAATTTCCGTTAAAGATCATTTTTACTGTAGTGATAACTCTTTCTTTTGACCTCTTTCAATTAAATTTATGAATTGTAAATTTGGATACAGTCTGACAGACTATATTTTTGAAAAATATGTTAAGAAACATGCCTTTTTCTTCTTGATTGTAAGGAAATTAAGGTCGTCTTTATTATTATTTATGTATAATTATGATTTCAAGTGCTCACAAAATTATGCTATGAGATTTTAATATGTTATGTATCAAAATTTTGAGTTAGAATATCCAGTTTTGAACAGTTTCATTCAAATGACACCTACTACTTGGTTGATCATTGCGATAATTCTTTGTAACCGCATACCATAACCATAGCAACAACTATGGTTCAGTTCTAAATAAGTTGGGGCCGGTGATATGAAACCTAAGCAATAGTAATGACTATTATGAGACAATAAGGAAAAATACGTATGATATTAACAACTATTGGGTCATTTTTACATATACATGAGACGACATACCATAATAAAAAAGAGATTGATGAAGGTTCATAAGAAAGTAGTCGAAGGTCCTCCATTTGAATATAGTTAATTATGTTCTTGTATGGACGCGATGTTCCACTTTACTTGAGAGTGTTGTTATTGGAGGCTTTTTGGTGTCTTCTTTAACATCTGATGTTGTTCTTTATAACTTCTTAAAATTTAGAAAATTTCGTTACTTCTGACCAACTATTTCCATGGAGATTTTCTTAGACTTTTTTCGTATAATTAAAATCTCTCTATGACTCATAATATTTGTGCACCAAAAATGAAAATTAAAAAAATATAGCACTTTATGATTTTAGAGTAATGCTTTGTCTTAAGATAAAATGTTCTTGATAATGTAGTGTATGTATCGAAAATACGGATATTACCAAATGATCATATGTAAGATTAATATAATAGTACAATCTCATGTAAAGCACAGGTAATTTACCTAGTTTAATTATAACTGAGAGTGCCCATGGTTTGTATATACGCATTTTGTCTTCGATTTGAAAGATAGATACGATCTTCATCCTCTTGCTCGGCTAAGATCAGGTCAGATGTTCCCTGTTCCTTTCTCTTCTCAACATCAATACTTGTTTGATCAATCTGCATATCCTCCAGCTGGCCTATTTCTGGAGAAATATTAAATGATTATTTTTGTGGGTAGGGTATCATTGGCATACTCATGAAGGTAGTTCTGTTCTGCCCCACCAGGATTTGATTGTTGATGGTTGCATTGTCATTTGTTGATGTTGCATTTGGTGGTTATTGTAGATGAATTGGATTTTTTGGGTTGTCATTAGCTTCTACTGTTTGGTTAGAGAGAAGCGAGTTGATAATTGATGACACGTATCTTGCATCTGAATCGCGAGAAAATCTAGTTTTTATCGCACTATACTTGTTGAACCTTTTATACACAAGTTTAATTCTAGTTTAGATGGTGGTGGATGATAAATTGGTATTTTACTAATTTATTTAATTCTTAAGAATGAGTTGTTGCCTTGTTTTAATGCTATTTAGAGGAATTTTATGTCTTTGTTCTCTTATATGAAGAACTTTCTGGAAAATTGAAGATACTGAACGATTGAAACTGAAAATAACATGTCAAAGATTGGCAAAGAGCATATGTGTCGCAGTATAGCACCTGTGCAATGCAGGTGGAACACAAATATTGTAATAACTTACTAGTTGCCTACATGCGTGCCCCAAGTTGGCACCTGTTCTCGTAGGTGCTAGCACAGGAAAAGCTATGCAAAATTGGAACAAGTGTAATAGTGCACCTTGGTGCCGTGAGTCTTGAGATGCAAAACTTAGGTGAACGCATGTAAGCCGATGAGAATTTAAAAGGAAAAATCCTCCATGTCTAGTGGTGTGTGTGCATGATGATGTTTAGGGTTGATTAGGTAGAGACTAATTATTCTTAGAATTGATTATAATGCATTGATCTATTGATGTTTTCAAGTTTTAATCTAAAAATTAAATAGTTACAAATACTAATTGAACTCACTAATTTCACTTTTGCTTGAAAAAGAAAAGTGAGATTGGGTAAAGCTACAATAGTGTGGACTTTAGGTTTTAATCAAAGGATTAAAGCTAAAATGGAAAAAGAGTCAAAAATACCCCCAAAGTATGCGAAATAGACCACTTATACCCTTTATTACATTTTGGGATAAAAAAAATACCCCCGCCGTTATCCCAAGAGCTCACAAATACCCTCAAGAGTTAACTACCTAAATTCTTAGTGATGTGGCAAGCCACATGGGACTAATCCCTCCACCTAAGCGTTGCCAACTAGGATTTACTACAAAAGAACTTGACCTTTAGCGGCGACACAGTCGCCACAAATCCTGAAGTATTGCCACTAAAGGTTATAAGTGATTTTTATTGGCGACTAAGGCTGCAACAACCATTCGCTAGTAAAACCTATTTTTTCAACAAAAAAATATGATAATTAATTTTTAGTTGTAACCTAATTTTCTAAAATAAATAACTAAAAATATCCAATATTATTACGAAAATCATCAAAATTACTTCTCGATTCAAATCTCCTACTACATAATGCATCATTGTACATTTTATACATTTACATATGACATAAAAATAAAAAATATAGTATCTTCAAACTCCTCCTTAATCGATATCATTTTTGATTTTTTAAAAACAATGAAGAAAAAAACACAAAATCAGAATTTAATGTTAAAAAACCTTTAGTGACGATATTCTGGGCTTTGTGGCGATTATTGTCGCCGCTAAAGGTCTAGTTCTTTTGTAGTGAATCCTAGTTGGTAACGCTTAAGTGGAAGGATTAGTCTCACGTGGCTTGCCACGTCACTAAAATTTTGGGGTGTTAACTCTTGATTGTATTTGTGGTCTCTTAGGATAACGGCGGGGGCATTTTTTATCCCAAAATGTAACGAAGGATATAAGTGGTCTATTTCGCATAGTTCATTGACAATTTTAACCCTTTTCCGAAGCTAAAATTAGTCTATATCTGATTAAACTCTCATTCAAGGGCTCGAGCTAGAAATAGTTTATGCCTGCTCAAGCTAATGTTTGGTTATTTATATGGTATGGCTTTGGGGTATGAAAGAACACAAAACAAACACATTCATTGGGTTGAAAATCTTTGAATGTAGTTGAAGAGAAATGTTATGAATGTGGTATTTCATTTTTAAATACTATACTAATCAAATTGACACCCCATCAAATGCATACCCTTAGTTTATCCAATCTTGATAAATTCACATTTGTGTTGTATTTTGTTATTGAAATTTGAAATCGATCACTTGTTACAAACAAAACCTCCCAATTTTTACATTCATTGTTGATACAATATACATGCTCTTGTGAGTTAAAAAATGAACTTTGGTAAATCCTAACACGAATCCATGTGGAGTTCGATCCCGACTTATATATAGTTGGATAATTATTTTGTAAATGACCGTAGCCACCTCCTTAATTAGAGAGTTTTTTTTTTGGATTTAAAAAAAAATGACGTTGTTGTCGGAGATTCGAATGTGATTGTCATTTTTTGTTTGTTAATTCACACTTGCTTCCATCTTATTTTTCTTTTACTTTGTCTTGTTATTTGTGTTATTTGATCAGGTTGAACAATAAGTCACGTTAGAAAAAATGCTAGCGTGGATGGATTTGTGGACATAAAAGATACCACATGACCAAGGAAAGCGACCGAATGCAACCAAAATTCACATTTGCTCAACTTAGCGAATAACTGGCAATCTTTGAGGGTTTGCAGAACAACTCTTAGATGAGTCGCATGCTTTTCCTCACTATGAGAATAAATGAGGATATCATCAATAAAGACGAGGACGAACAAGTCCAAATACTGTTTGAACACTCTGTTCATTAAGTCCATGAAAGCTGCAGGAGCATTATCCAAAAGACGTAACTACAAATCCATAGTGACCATACTAAGTCCCGAAGGCTATCTTCGGGATGTCACTAGCTCTAACTCTAAGCTGATGATTGCCGGATCTGAGGTCTATCATAGAAAAGCAATTAGCACCTTGAAGTTGGTCGAACAAGTTATCAATCCTAGGGATGGGATACTTATTCTTGATTGTGACTTTGTTCAACTGATGATAGTTAATGCTCATTCTGAGAGAATCATCTTTCTTTTTCATGAACAACACTGGAGCACCCCATGGAGAGATTCTGGATTTGATAAAGCCCTTATCTAGAATGTCTTTCAGCTTTTCTTTCAATTCATTAAACTCAGTTGTATCCATTATGTAAGGAGGAATAGAAATAGGCTGGGTATCTTGAAGGAGATCTATTACGAAGTCGATTTCCCTTCCGGGAGGGAGTCCAGGAAGATCTTCTGGAAACACTTCTAGAAACTTATTTATGACTGGGACTGACTCAAGAATTGGGGTTTTGGAGTTTGAATCCTTATTGGAAAAATCCTACTGACAACGAAAAAGGGTTCGAGTTTTAGTTCAAAAAATTTACGGGGTGTTACATTATCTCTCCCTTGGGATCCTTCGTCCTCGAATGACGACTGGACTGGGTATGGAACGGGGTGATTCTTATCATCTCTGCCATACCAACTAGAATTTGCCCGTATTACTATTTGGAACCAACCAAGGGCTCTCAGTTAACTATTTCTCATAGTAAAACTTCATTCTCTTCTTCCTCCTCATTTATAACCTTAGACAGAATTATCATACCATCATTATCACGATAGGATCATTAACATTCTCTTTCTAACATTACTCTGTTACTAAAAGGACCTTTGAAAAGATATCTCCCATACTCTTTTGAACTCATTACTACCTTATTCTCAACACTTGACTTGATTTTCAATCTTATCATCTCCCCCTTAGGTCTAAAGTTGACACTTGGGCTATGGACCTATTCCAACATCGCTAACTGGTCTACATCCTCTTTTACTCTAACACTCGGGAGAAGCTTATCTCATGACTACCGAACTCTCCATAAGCAGGTGGTAAGACTTCTTTATAAGGTGTTTTTTTTAACCTCTTCTGATTTCATACCCTCTCGGTACACCTCGTAATGCTCTTTTTACTCTTGTGACTTAGCCACACTTCACTGCCCTTATCAAGAGGTTTAGGGTATCTCACTTGTACCACTCATATTTATTGCAGCTAATCACCTCAATTCCTCACCTACTCTATGTCAGGTCTTCTAGTTCAAATCTCAAGACAACATCATCACCCTCATGTTGCCGTCCTTTTGATCAAGACACTCATCTCAAATTCAAGCTTAATGTTTATTACTAAACCCGAATATCAATATGATTGCTCGCTTACTATACTAACTTACAACTACTGGAAGCAAATTTAGAAGCACTCGTCCACTAGGACATTATGACAAGTAGCCAATCCTTACCTCTTAGTCTCCATACTCATAAATTTCCATCAAATTCGACTTCACAACTTAAGTACTACTTACTCACATACTACGCATTATCTCTCAAATAGTTCTATCATCCTCTAAATACCATGGGGTTTCCCCCTTCAAAATTCATAAGCCTAGCTTGGGTCTACCACCTCATGATACTCTGCTTGATTATTCAATGTATGAATTTAGTCTTCTCTAAAATGATGGTACATTGACATCAACTCTATTCTAGTTTAAAAAAAATTCTCTATCTCATCATGACTAGTAACTATTACTCTTCCTTCTATCTAGAACTCTCTACA
The DNA here is from genome assembly GCA_029582245.1 of Solanum etuberosum. Taxonomy (NCBI): domain Eukaryota; kingdom Viridiplantae; phylum Streptophyta; class Magnoliopsida; order Solanales; family Solanaceae; genus Solanum; species Solanum etuberosum. Next base: position 17,534 of record JAJONR010005525.1, on the reverse strand, counting down.
ACATTATTATTCCTTATTTTACTCATAAGGGAAACTCGTCACTTATAACTGACTGGGTGCATGATTGCAATCACATAATCTTCCCCATCACTATCTCTTTTCCTTAGATTACTAAACCTCTGTATACTTTTCTCTTGACTTAAGGGCACTTTCACTACTACTACTCATAATCTCGTAATTCATAGTATCTTTTAGGGTGAAAATACTACCCAAGCTCTAAACATACCATCCTCTTAAAGGTCTCAGCTGAATAAGGTTTAGGGAAGAGTATACAATTCGCTTTTAGCTCAAACGCACGATTCATATGAACATGAGTGCATTCCTCTGAAACTCAACACTTAACTCACTCATGGGCTTCTCTCAAGCCCCTCTGGAGTCTCATGACTTCCTCAAGACTCTTTCTAAGAGCAACTCATTGATAAAGGACTAACTTTTCTTTTCAACCACCTCTAGTATGACGGGTAATCGACTGAATCTGAGAAACGCACGAGTATGAATAAATCTCTATGACATAGCTCTACTGCATGATTACGAGTATGAAAGAAGTGAGATAGTTTCTAAATGTTGCAGCCTCCTAACTATAGATATGGCACGCTTCACACCGATAACTAGGACTCTACAAACACGGCTTCATAGACACCCTAGGACTCTTGAACTCTGATACCAACTTTGTCACGATCCGAGCCTATACCCTGGATGTGGCCGGCAGTCGAGAACCATTGCTGGTCCCCAAGCGAACCCTCATCCTGGCTTGCTACAAGCGGAAGACTAACTCAAGCATACATAAGCTTAAAACTGAATTAAATCCATTGAACTCCAATAGTGAACTTTAAGAAAGTCTAACAATACTCAAAAGAAAGTAAATACAGAAAACTCTTCAACTCTGTCTATCTATGAAGCCTCTACTATTACAGAAAGATATCGGGACAAGACCCACGACATCTCAAAACTACTAACTGTAAGGTAAAGGTAAAGTCCTCCGGAATATAAGAAAGCTCACCAAAGCTGACTGGAATATCACATGACCTCAATGAAACGCCTGTTGATGATCCTAATTTGTATCATGAAATGATACAGGCCAAATGGCTCAGTACATGGAATGTACGAGCATCTAAGAGGAATTCTAAACCATAAGCATAAGCTTGAACTTGATAAAAAGGAAACATACTTACCTCTTCTGAACTCATTCAACTAGACTCAACTCAAGAATAAGATACTCAACTCAAAGATTAGATACTCAACTCAAAGATACTCAACTCAACTCAAAGGTACTCAACTCAAGATACTCAAGGATAAAGCAACAATAAAAGATGCAATATATGGAAAACTTTTAAAACAGTAGATAATAACTCAATTGTATTGAAGAATACAGTAATAACTCAATTTGTATATAAAAATACAATATAACTCTGTTAACCGACAACCATCACTATGAGCTCTGTGATGATATAACGTCTCGCCCACACTGCCAGAACTGTCCTATACTTTGCCGGGGTATAGAACCTACTACTAAGTGGATCCACTAGTCTATGCTAAAAAGCATTAAGGAATCATCTAAAAAGTATGACCCTTTCTACCCACGTTGGCTACATGGTTTATAGAGACTTGAGTTATCTAAACTCGTCCCCACATCGGTGCTCAATACTACTCCCAAAATATACTAGCTCATATATTTTTAAAAATATAACTCTTTCTGTGTTTTGAGATTATTACTTAAAAATCTTTCTCTTAAAAGAGATGGTACTCAAACAGCTCAAAACTCTTTTAGAAATCTCAGTTTCCTCTCATCTTAAATGTAAAAACATTTACTCTTGTGAATACTTAGTTCTCATATATCATTTTAAAGAAAATGAACTCAACTCTACTCTTTCTCGACTCAGTGCTCAAGTCATTAAAACAAGTTTCAAAATAATTTATAAAAAGACTTCTTAAAATAGGGTTCATGCCAAATTATAGACGTGAACGACTCAATTCAAGGTTTTGAATAACCATACATAAAACTCAATACTTGGAACTCAACAACTCCAGAACTCAAGGAGTCAATGATACTACTAATCTCAAGAATTCCCGACTCGGAGGGTTCATGCAGAATTATGGGCATGAACTACTCAACTCAAGGACTCAATGATACCTCTCATCTCAAGACTGCTCGACTCATATGGTTTATGTGGAATTATGGGCATGAACTACTCAATTCAAGGACCTTCATGGGTAACATGTAGTAGCCCCATGATTAAGAATATAATGCCAAAATGATTAGGAACTCAATACTCAAGACTTAGAACTTGAAGATACTACTCCTTTTAAAGATACTCAACTGATGGAGTTCATGTGGAATTTATGGGCATGAACGACTCGAATCAAGGGTCTAAATAACAATATGGAACTCATGTATACGACTCTTCTCATTCTCATACTTACTTCCTCAAAACTCAGTTTAAAACTCATGTGTTGGCTTTGAAAAACTTCTCAAGATTTATAACTCAAAATAGGGTTCATGCTGAATTATAGACAAGAACAAATCAACTCAAGGATCTCAATAAAAATATAGAAACTCAATAATTAGGAATAGAATTTTTTTAAAGAAACATGAACTCAAAATCAATTTATCACAAGAATACTCAAATCTAGGGAAAAAATCCTAGATTACTCTTTTACTAATCTGAAAGTAGATGTATGGCATGAGGATGAACTAGTCCAACACTATGATAGCCTTACATACCTGGAAAAATAAGGTTCTTGAAAAATCTTGAAGAAGAACTTGATTAGAAGCCTTGAAACCCTAGCTTGAAGGTAAACGATCAAGAAAATCTTTCTTGAGATTCTTGAATTAGTTTCTTGAAATATCTATGGCCAAGAATTATAATTTTCATTAGTGATTCATAATTCTATGGAGGAATTTGAGTTGAAAAGAATGGAATTCTTGGAGAAAGACTTACCTTGAAGAAGAATTTGAAAAAGATTGAAAGAATCTTGAATGGAGTCTTCTACTTTGATTTTTTCTTAGGGTTTTGCCCTAGGGTTTGAGAGAGAAGAGAATGATGAATTAAAAGATGAAAATCTGATTGTTTTGAGCCTTTTATTAGTCAAGAAATTCATTTAGGATTTTCTTGGAGGTAAAAGAATAAAACGACTCTTTTTAATATTTTCCCGTCGGCTAATTCGTAACACTGTATCAGGTTACTAAAATAATCATAACTTTTTTCTCAGAAATTGGATTGACGCGAAATTGGTGGCATTGGAAATTAGATTCAAATACCTTTAATTTAATAGTTTATGGGCCACGTAAATCTTTATAATCTAAGAGATATGGACATTTGAAGTTGACCAAAGTAGAATCTTACATTAAAACTTAATCGATAAGGAAACTTCAAGAACACTTATCAAGAACTCATCAAGAAATTAAATTGCTCTATATTTATGGATAGATTCACAAAAGAAACTCATGATTGGCGCGTGGGTGAATGAACCCAACACTATGGAAGCTTACATACCTCAATAAACTAGGTTCTTGGCGAAATATTTAATTTCTTGAACGAACGCTTGAAACTTTGAACTTTTTCTCTAAAACCCTAAATACTTTTGGGAATGAATGAAACTGATTCTAATCAGTTTAGACCCTTAATTAGGTGTAATTCGCGTTTAGAATAAGTGAGGATAAGGAAAAGACTAAAATACCCCTCCTATTTTTGGGTAACTTTCCTTAAATGGATAGCCGAACTTAAGAAATGGCATATCTCGCTCATACGATGGACATGGTCGTTCTAGATTCCAACAAAGGTTTTCCCATCAAGGTTCTTCTAATGCTTTGGCGCCGAAGTTTAACAAAGATAGAGTGTCTAACCCTAAGCCTCAAAATAGGAAATAGTTGTTGATTTTCTTTTCTACTTGTGCTAGGTTTGAAAGGAAGCATGATAGTAAATTCTTAAACAGTACGGATGGTTGCTTTAGTTGTGGTAAGAGTGATCACAAAATGAGGGATTTTCTGTCACTTACTACTACTAAGGGAAATGATTGTAGGCTAGCTCCAACTATTGGTTAGGGTTTGACTGCTCCAAAGCAAAACCAATTCTATGCACTTCAAACTTGACATGATCAAGAGGGTTCTCACGGTGTGGTTACTGGTATGTTGAAAGTCTTCTATCTTGATGTATATGCTTTGTTTGATCCCGGTGCTACTTTGTCTTTTCTGACTCCATATGTGGCAATGAGATTTTATATTTCTCCAGATGTGTTGTTAGATCCTTTTTCTATCTCTACTCCTATTTGTGAGTCTATTATGACTATGAGAGTCTATAGAAATTATCCCGTCTCCTTATCCCATAGAGTAACTTATGTTAATCTTGTAGAGCTTGATATGTTGGATTTAGATGTTATTCGTGGTATGTATTAGCTCCATTCTTGTTACGCTTCTATTGATTGTAGAACCCAATGGTTAAGTTTCAGTTTCTGAATGATCCCGTCCTATAGTGGAAAGGGGGAAATTCTATGCCTAAAGGTAAGTTTGTTTCTTGTCTAAAAGATAGGAAAATAATTTCTAAGGGTTGCTTATACAATCTTATTTGGGTTAGGGATACGGATTCTGAAGCCCCTATTCTTGAGTCGGTTCCCATTGTAAATGAATTTCTGGAAGTGTTTCCTGATGATCTATATGATGTTCCTCCCGAAAGGGAAATACACTTCAGTATTGACCTTCTCCAAGATACGCAATCTATCTCTATTCCTCCTTACCGTATGGCTCTGACATAAATTAAGGAGTTAAAGGATCATTTAAATTATTTTTTGGATAAGGGTTTTATTAGACCGAGTATCTCACCATGGGGTGCTCCAGTGTTTTTTGTTTAAAAGAAGGATGGTTGTCTACGAATGTGCATCAACAATCGGTAGTTGAATAAGCTTACTATTAAGAATAAATATCCTCTTTCAAGGATTGATGATTTGTTTGATCAACTCCAAGGAGTGAGTTACTTCTCTATGATTGACCTCCAGTCGGTTTATCACCAATTGAGGGTGAAAGAGAGTGATATTCTGAAGATGACTTTTTCAAACTGGTATGGTCATAATGTGTTTTTGGTAATGTTGTTCGGTCTGACTAATGCTCCGACCGCATTCATGGACTTGATGAATATAGTATTTAGACAATATCTTGATATGGTTGTGATAATATTTATTGATGACATCTTGATTTACTCGCATAATGAGGATGAGCATGCCAATCATTTGAGGATTATGTTGCAAGTCCTCAACGACTGACAGTATTGGCAAAATATAGTAAATGCGAGTTTTGGTTGAGATCTGTGGCTTTCCTTGGTCACATTGTTTTCGGTAAGGGAATTGAGGTTGATCCTAAGAAGATTGACGCAATTAAGAATTGTCCTAGACCTCTATCCCCTTCAGATATTTGAAGTTTCTTGGGCTTAGATGGGTATTATAGAAGGTTTGTTGAGGGTTTCTCCTCTATTTCCTCTCCATTGACCAAAAAGAAGGTTAAGTTCTTATGGTCTGAAGCATGTGGAAAGAGTTTTCAAGAGTTGAAAGAAAGACTTACCTCCGCTCCGGTGTTGACTTTAGCAGAAGGGTTCGATGAGTTCGTTGTTTATTGTGAAGCTTGATGAGTCTGAGATTTGGACTCATTTAGGGCTTTGTTTTGATAGTTTTAGTGTCCTCAAATGCCTAATTTATGCTATAAACTGATGTTAAAGCCTTGATTTTCAGTTATGTGGACTAAGGAGCAAAGTAAGGACACTAACAGACAAAAAGGAACTGAAAAAACTGAAGAAGTGGAGAAGAGAAATCTTGGTGATCGCCATGACTTCAGACCACCAAAAGTTCCAGCGTGCCAGCCCTGAGGGAAGAAACCAAATCGGCGACAGGAATGGCAGTCGGCAAATCAAAGAATCGCCGATCAGTTCCGCGACAACAAATTGGAACGCCCAAAGTTACATGACCTGAGATGGTGAAGGCCAATGCAAAATGGCGATGGAGTAGGACACTCGTAGGATCGCCGATCGGTTCGGCGAGGCGCGACTTAATCCGCCGAGTAGACTTTCAATATTAATTTTGGGAAACTATAAATTGGATTTTAAATGTAACTTTGAGGAGTCCTCTCCCAGATATTAGAGTTCCCATTCTAGACCTACAACTTTCTCTTGATTTTTGAGTTGGAATTGTATAATTTTGGAAGATTTGGAAAGTGGGTCTTTGAATTTCATTCTTAGAAATCATTGTAAAGGCTTGTAGACTCTTACCCAGATCATGGCTAATGCATTTGGTAATTGTTTCTCTATTTTTATGATGTGTAGCTAAAATCCCAATTCTTGGGGTATGATCATATGTTTATTTGTCTAATTATCGTATGGGTATTGTTGTTTGATGATGAAATTGCAGTTTTAATGTGAGTTTAATCATTAGCTGAGTTTTAATTTATGAATTGTAGTTGCAAATGAAATTCTAATTTTGAGTCCTTAGCTTGCTTGAGAAAGAGGTTTTGGGACCAAAGCTTTTGATTAATGATTTATGGGTATTGGATTAATATGGGTTCAGCTAGAGAGAGTGAATCTTAAATCCAATCCCATCCATCTAGCTCGAGAGAGTGGATGTATTAAGGTTATGGGCTGGTTATCTTGTTAAGCTTGTTGATGTTTGAAAGAAATCACTTGAGCTGTAATAGTTGTTCGAGAAAAAACTATTGCACTTAAAGTCCAACCTACCTACAGTGTTTCAGCAAATCATCATTAGATTTCAATTACCCATATAGCATAATTAGCCTATAATCGATCATACCCCAAGAACTCCTCTCCATATTGTTATTTTTCCCTGTTTTCATTGTTGTTTCAGCTGTTCATTGCAAAACCAAACCCCCCATATGACATTAGCTGTCACCCTTTTAGATTTATTTGTATGTTTTCGATAATTTTTATTCTTATAACCATTTAGAACACATTTGTACTTCTTAATTGAATTTTAGACACGTACCACTCCCCTGTGGGATTGACCCCAACTCTTCATTGGGTTTTATACTGCTTAACGATGGTTTGCACCTAAAATCGGATGAGGTGTATTTGAAACGCTAATAAAAAATGGCGTCGCTGCCGGGGAGTGGTGTTGTTTGCTATTCTATTATTGAAGTTAAATTGTGTTCTTTTCGTGTTATAGTTGAACCGACTTAATTTGTTTTGTATTTTTGTTGTTTGTGTTGAACAACGGATGAGATGAGTGTAAACAAAAGTAATGGTAGCCAAGTGCGGCACCAAGATGACATTGGAAATCTTAACGATGTTAATGACCCAATTCAATTGGGTGGTGCTGGTGCAATTCGTCTACCTCCGGATGAAGGAAACGTTATTTTCCACATTACTAGCACAAGGCTTCAACTCCTACAACTTAAAAGATTATTTGGGGGGCGGCTCATGAGGATCCCCATGAGCATATTATGAACTTTGTGGATGTCTGTGGTCCATTCTCATTTCAGAACATATCACAACAATCAGTCCGCCTCAGGTTGTTTCCATTCTCCTTGATGGGTGAAGCTACTAAATGGTTGGCTGTGTTACCGAGGAATTCCATCACCTCTTGGTATGAGCTTATCATACATTCCAAGTAAGGTTCTTTCCCCCATCGAAGATGATGACTCTGAGGGATGGCATCCAAGGTTTCAAACACTTGGAAGGTGAGCCAATCCATGAGACATGGCTGAGATTTAAGAAGTTGGTGCTTCAGTGCCCAACTCATGGACTTCCAAATAATGTGTTGCTGTAACACTTCTATAGGAGTCTCGAGTCGGTGAACAAAGTAGTGGCTGATCAACTATCTCCTGGTGGTATAATGCAACAACCCTATGAAGTAGCATCCAAACTCCTTGATTACATGACCAAGATCAATAGGACATGGCACACTTTTGAAGATCAAGAGTCTCCTCTCACGTTTAGAATGACAAAAGAACAGATCGAAAAAGATCAAGGGAGAGACCAAAACATGGCCAAAATCATGACCCAGCTGGATCTCTTGGCTAAAAATATCATGGGTGTTGGTGCAAAGAATGTTAATGCTGTGGGTGTTGGTGGAGTAAACCCCGATGAAGCACAATTTGAAGCATTGTACAATGAGGAAGTGAACTTCCTAGCCAATCAAGGAGGAGGTTATCGTGCAAACTACCCAAGACTGGGTGGAAATCAAGGTTGGAATAGAGATGAAGGATGGAGAGACCGTGACACAGATTGGCGTGATCGTAATGCTACCTGGAAGGAGAGAGAGAGGGGGACAAGGATAGGTACGTCCCTCCCCATGAGCCTCAAAAACCCAAGGAATCTGAAGGTGGCCGTACAGAAGATATGCTCTCACGCATTCTCGACAAAGTTGAAGGGTCAGACAAAGTGTTGAAATAGATGAAAGAGGATGTCTCAACTCTCAATCAGACGGTGACCTCTCACTCAGTCTCTATTAAGCAGCTGGAGACCCAAATGGGTCAAATTTCTTCTCATTTGAATCCAAGACAACAAGGGGGGCTGCCTAGTGACACAATGGCAAACCCAAAAAATGAAGCTTGATTTGCTATCCTCGTCGTGCCACGACGTTAACTAAGGCGCTTCTTGGGAGGCAACCCAAGTTTTTAATGCTTTAGTGTTTGATTTTGAATAACGGGTGTTGATTGTGTAGGTTGAAAAGTGAAGACTGTTGGAAAATGGGTAGTTTGGCGAGCCCAAAGTCTAGTCGGCGGTGAGCCCCGATTTGGTCTGCCGTTGGGATTACCAAGCTTGAAGAGGCACTCTGTAAAACTCGGTGGGCAATTTGCTCAATCGGCGACTCGTCGAATAGGTCGGCAAGCCTGCCCATGTCCGTTGTTTGAACCCCCAAAATTGTTGGGAGTCCTGTAAAACTCGGTGAGGAAAATACCACTCGGCGCATCACCAAGTGGTTCGACGAGGACGACTTACTCCGCCGAAGGTGCCGCGAACTGAAAAGGTTTTAAAGGTCAAACGGTTTAAAATTTCAAAATCCTTCACCCTCCCTCATTTCTAACTATCGTACCTTCTCAGCATATTTTATTATTTTACCCATTTTTTGTGTGAAATCGTGCTCAGAATCAAGGATCTTTGCTGCCTAGCTATTCAAATTCTAATTTCGGCATAAAGGTTGGTTTTTCAAATCCCATACTTGAAATTGGTTGTTGAAATCAAATGCAATAGGTAATTTTGTTGATGATTTGTGTTGGGTAATTGCTAAAATCGTGTTTAAGTGTTGTTCTGCCTGTTTTGAATTGAAATGTGTGCCAAAGTGATTAAAATTGATCGATTCCCGTGTCTTGTTTGTTAAAATCGGTTCTAATTTGTTGGGTTACGTTATAAATGTGTTGGGTCTAGTGGGGTGAAGTCTAAGTAACCCTGAATTGTGCTAAATGGTGTAATTTGCCCAATGATGGAGCATTTGACGTCATTCTTAAGGGCAAAAATCGTTAAATGGCCAATTTTTGCATTATCTAGGGAAGTCTGATTACCCCGAGGGAATGGATTGTATGGGTCTAGTGTTAATTGAATGGTGTGTGTGTTTGATTTTGAATTCGGGGGCAGCAGGCTTGATTTTGAAGCTTGGGGTTGAAAACTGGCACGTTGGGCCGTTTGGCGAGCTATGTCGAGCTCGCCTGAGTGGTTCGCCAAATTCCCCTCAGATCACCCTTAATTTCAAATATTGGTTGAGTTTGTTCTGTAACTTTCAGCGAGATGCCTGAGCTCATCGAGCTCACTCGACGACTCACCAAAAGGTCTTCTTGATCGCCCTTTCTGCGCCCCTAACCCTTAAAATACGCTGTAAATTTCGACGGGCTATTTTAGCTCGCCGATTGGTGTCGGCGATTCGCCGAATGGCCCTGAACATCACCGACCTGTCTTGATTCTAATTTTTTTTTTGTGCTGGTACATTCGGCGAGCCTGATCTGGCTCGCCTAAGTGACTCGGCGACTGGTTCAGTGACTCTTTCTGCAACTAAATTTTTTCATTTTTCTGGAACTTTTTCTAACGTTTTTCTATGTGGTTTGCAGGAATGGGTAGAACAAATCTGAATGATAGTGGCATGTCGCCCCGCAAGCGAGCACAAGGGATTATGATAAATGATGAAGCAGCTGCTTCCAGAGCAAAGGGCAAGAAGTTACCTCCGAAGGGAAGCAAGGGAAAGGGAAAAGCGCCCATAGCTGAGGCATCGGAGTACAACTCCGACAGTGAGGGAGAGTCATTTGATTCTCAGGCTTCATTCTCTGAGCCTGAGGATGACCAGTTGTTACAGGACCAGCAAGCGGAGTTATGCTCTAAAGCTCGCCATGATTCATCTAGGATTCCGGAGCCAACCCCTCCTGCTTCAGATTCAGTTCCAGCTCCAGCACAAACTGTGGTCCCAGCACCACCTGTACAGGGTCCTCCTCTCTGGTCGCTCAACCGGTTAAAGGCCGAGGGATTGAGGACCATCTTGGAGGAAAAGAGATTGTCCACGGATGGTGTAGTGGACAAGCATCCAAATGTATGGGACACCCTTAGGTTCCATAGATTTGAGATTTTCACCAGGCACCGTGGCCCATACGTTCCTACCTGGGTCCGATATTTCTACTCAGCCTACAGTGATCTGGTACCCCAAGTGAAGAAGAAGGCCAGTGCCTTCAGACTGGTGGAGTCTGTGATGGTCCGAGGGAACCAAGTGAGATGTAGTAACAATGAGATCAATACTGTCTTTGAGAGGGCTACAGACATTGAGCACGAGTACCAGGGTATGATCACTACGAACACTCTAGATGACCTGAAATGTTGGTTAGCCCCCTTTATTTCTGATACCACCCCGAGGTGGATTGAGGCCGGAGTGCCAATACAGAAGAAGGACCTAAACATAGCAGCTCGGTACTGGTTTGGCTTCATCAGCAGCACAATCATGCCGTTAGAGAATGAGTCTATTCTCCGCCATCCAAAGGTAGCCTGCCTTGGGTCTATCATAGCCAGGAAGTGGATGAATTTGGGATTGATTATCGAGCAGGAGATGGCCATGAGGGCCACACAGCGGCAGACGTCCCTTCCCTTTCCATTACTGATGACAGAGTTGTGTCGTCGGGCAGGAGTTCCTCATGATGAGAAGAGGGATATTGAGGTTACTCCCACATCTTCCACCGACATCCGGCGCATAGAGGTAGAGTATACACGGGACGAGGCTGATAAAAGGAGAGCAGCTCCGATAGACACATCCCCGGAGATTTATGTTGATACGATACCTGCAGAGGCATCCTTGCCTACTCTGGCCTCTGGGCCTTCAGGTACCTCTAACTCTGTTCCTTCTAGCACTTCGGGTACTTCCTCAGCTCCCCCTCCTGCTAGGTCTGCTGCTGGCACTTCTACCTCTAGACCTCTGATCACTCAGGCCATGCTTCTCAAGATGGGGCACCTAGCCCATTCATCCGATGTGCGTACTTCCCGGCTAGAGGCCGAGGTTCCCTGGATGATCGAGCAAACTATCACAGCTGCATTCACACCTCTCCAGGTTTCTATTGATGTTCTCACAGCGAGAGTAGTGGTGTGTGAGTGATATACCATGAGTTTATGGTATTTTTGATACATTTCACTTAGAAGTTGTATGTGTCTAGAGCTATATATTGTTAGAATTAATGTTCTTGTGTTATATTTGCAAGAAATAGGCTTCGACGTGGTAGAGTGAGATGACAGCTGAAAATCTACAGAAGGAGCCACCCACGGAAGTCACCTACGGACCGTAGGTCGATGGGTGGCGTCGATGGAGCATCAAGGAAGTCTGACCAAGTGTGGAACCACAGATGCAACTGATGGACCATAGGTCAACCTACGAGCCATCCTGCACATCCGTCAATTGATTATGGGAGTTGAAGTTCCGGTAACTGATGAAAAAGAGTCTAAGTATGGAGCTACGGAAGGGACCTATGGACCGTAGGTCGACCCACGGTCCGTAGGTCGAAGTTGTCGAATGAAGACGCGTCCCAGAAATTTATTTCCTTATTTCGTTTCCTTTTTGTTTAGAACATGTTTTTTATTAAATAGGGTATGCAAACCTCATTTTTGGAGGTTAGACAATATAGTTTACTTTTAGTTCTTGGTATTTTGTGATATTAACTTGCAACTTTAGCAATTTGATTTCCTAATTTCATTTTACAAGATTTTGACTTTTCAATTCAATTGGAGATTTCGGGTTTCTTCTACTCTAATTGTAAGTTCATGAATTTTCTTTATCAAAACATGAATTGTGTTTTTTCAAGCATGAGTAGCTAAATCAACAACTAGGGTTGTGGGAACCATGAGCAATTAATAACGTATGAATAATAATTAAGTAATTCTTGAATAGTGTTTATGCATGTATTGGTAATTCTTTCACTTAGAAGTCTTTTTAACGACTGCACGCGGTAGAACTCACCTCATTGCTACTTGCCGGACCAAGGAGGTAGTTAATGAGAAAAGAATTAGCAACAAAGATTTAGTGGATGCTATCTAATAGTCTAATGTCAAATGGTAAGAGGGTGAAAACTAACCCATACATTGATATGATGTCTAATCAGAGGTAAAGATAAGGGTTAGTAAAGTATACACTCGTAGCCGGACCAAGGTGCGTAGTGAAATTCCCTATTTGGAGGACCAATAACTTAGGGATACATAACTTACCAAGTTTTCATGTAAAACACTAGGAAAGGATTACTATTATTAGGATTACTGCGGTAAGAGCTTGTGGGGAACACATATGCCCTAGTTTCTTTATCATATTGATAATCAAAAGTTTGAATCCTGCTCACTTGTTACTTGATCAAAAATCAATTATTTATTTACACACCCCCCCCCTTTAATTACTTGTTTTCAGAAATAGTTTGACTAAACTGATATAATAGTGAGTTAAGTTTAAGTCTAAACCATATTCCTTATGGGATTAACCCCAACCTACAAGTTGGGTTCTTTATTTGACAACGATCGCTTATACTTCTTTAGGAACGTGTAATTTGAGGGTATCAAATTTTGGCGCCGCTTCTGGGGAATTTGGATTTTAGATTAAGTTTAACTACATTATTAAACTTTAGTCAAGTATTTCCCGATTTTACATTTCTATTTTGTTTTTGTGTTCTACAGGTTTCTACTATAGTGTATGCCAAGTACACGGAGTCGAGGCGAACCACTGACCCCCTACGATCCAGAGTTGAGTAAAACTTTGAGAAAAATGGATAATCAAGGAGTCCAAAATAATCCAATCTGAGAGGATCTTGGAAATGGACTGGAATTGCAGCCTCCAGGAATTATTAATGTGCCCGCTCAGGTTCATGGTGGTAATCTAATCGAAAATGAAGAAAGGGTTCAGAATCCACCAACACCGAGGTTTCGTGAGCATTACAAGGCTGATTATGATGCGACCACCTCAGATGATCCTATTGTTCTTCCACCGCTACCTCCAGGTCACACATTCGTGGTCACTAGCAGTTTGATACAGATGCTTACAGCGAGAGGGTTGTTTGCTGGGTTCGCTTCGGAGGATCCCTATGCTCATATGGATAAACTTTCCAGTGTGTGTAAAAGTTGTGTTGGGTGACCAAAGTTAGAAATGGATGTCATCGGTCTGAGGGTCTTTCCACTATCACTGACTAGAGATTCTGCCATGTGGTTTTCTGAGTTACCATACAATTCGATCTATACATGGGACCAAATGCATAAGGTATTCACAGCGAGGTACTTTCCGGTGTCCAAAAAGCACAATCATAAGGATAAATTGAACAACTTCGCAACACTACCAGGAGAGTCGATCAGCAGTTCTTGGGATAGGTTCACTGGGTTCATCAGAAATGTTCCAAATCACTGCATTGATGATGAGTCTTTAAAAGAGTATTTCTATAGAGGGCAGGATGAAAATGGAAGGGTTGTGCTTGATACTATTGCTGGAGGATCTTATTGTGAGTGCACCTTTGAGGAGATAGCTGAGAAGCTTGAGCGGATTTCCCAAAACAACAAAGCTTGGAGCACTAGAAAGGCAAACACTAATAGGACCACGTTCATTGTTCAAGCCGCACCGAACCAAGCCCATGATGACATTCGGGAAGAGATTGCACAGATGAGAACAAAATTGGGTTTGGTACTAAAGCATGTGAGTGGGAGTGCAGAAAAGGTAAATGTGGAGAATTATCTGACAAGGTCTCCACCACCACCAGTTGAGGAGTGCTACTATTAGGAGGATGTGTACTTGGTAAATGATCAGACGGGGGGTTTCTAAACCAACGCCCAAGGTTCCAACTTGGATAATGGGCACCAAGGTCAAGGAAACAAAGGTCGGAACTATGGAGGCTACAATCGTTAGGGAAACTATGTCCGGGATGGGAACTACAATTGTGATAACGACTACAACTGGAACAACTATGGCAACAAGAATGATAAGGATGGTCCATGCGTCCCTCCTGGTAATAGAGAGTCTGGTAATAGTATGTCATGAATTGAGGATATGATGCAAAAGATGATGCAGCGGTTTGATGCAACTGATGAGATTTTGAAAGAGATGCGAAATGACTTGTCTGGAATTGGTCAAAAAGTTGATGCCCATGCAGTGTCAATCAAGAAACTTGAACAACAGTTTAGTCAAATGTCCGCCACTGTGAATCTACGTCAGCCTGGCACACTTCTTAGCAATACTATCAAAAATCTGAAAAATAATAAGCATTGTGTGGCAGTCACTACTCACGGAGGAAAGCAGACCATAGATCCCACCATGCCATCTGAAGTTGAAAAGGTGGTAGAAAAAGATGCAGATGAGGTAGTGGTTACTGGAGAGACGAAAGATGCTGCAGAGAAGGAGGCTGAGTTGACCCAGAAAGTTATTCCCATGCCTAGACCTCAACCTCCCTTCCCACAGAGGTTAAAGAAAAAGACTTAAGAAGGCAAATACCGTAGGTTCTTCACTATGTTGAAACAACTTTCCATCAATGTCCCGTTGATAGAAGCTTTGAAGCAAATGCCTAGGTATGCAAAATTCATGAAGGACTTGTTGACCAAAAAGAGGGTTGTTAGTTTTGAGAATGATGAGAGTTTGTAGCATTCTAGTGCTATTTCTATGAGGTCACTGGTATAAAAGAAAGAGGATCCCAGAGCTTTCACTATTCCTTGGACCATCGCTAAGATGCACTTTACGAAGGCCTTGTGTGATTTGGGGGCCATCATTAACTTGATGCCATTGTCGATCTATAAGAAGTTGGGTTTAGGAGCCCCAAAACCAACTGCGATGCGTTTACTTATGGCTGATAGAACTATGAAGAAGTCCATTGGAGTGCTTCAGGATGTCCTTGTGAAAGTGGGATCGTTTATTTTTTCGGTGGACTTTGTGATACTTGATTGCGAAGTTGACTTTGAGGTTCCCATCATCTTAGGGAGACCATTCCTCGCTACCGGGCGCGCCTTAGTCGATATGGAGAAAGGACGGATGAAGTTTCAACTGAATAAGAAGGAGGTGACTTTTAATGTATGTCGGTCTATAAAGGAAGAAAGTGATCTTAAATCGGTATCTGTGGTCAATCACATTGTGGGACAAAAAGCTAAAGAGTTTAATAATGAGAAGATAGATGCAGCCTTGTGCAAGGACAAAAAGCGCCATGATCAAAAGATAGAAACTCGCAAATTAGCTCCTGGTGATTTGGTGTTGCTATTTAACTCAAGGTTGCGCTGGCTTCCTGGCAGATTCAAATCCAAGTGGGCTGGACCATTCAGAGTGACCCAAGTATCCCCTCATGGAGTGGTCGAGCTCGAAAAGAGGAAGGGGACAAGGTTCAAGGCCAACCACCAGAGGATAAAAAGCTACATGGGAAATTCTGAGAGTGTCAATACAGTGATAGAGGCATGGAATCTTGAGGAAGTCTGAGTAGTCAAGGGGTCTACATCGTACCGCGACTTTATATCAAGCACTGCTTGGGAGGCGACCCAAGATGTACAATCTAGCCAACTATAGGTTTTTCTTTGCGATATAAGAGTTTTATTCTTTTATTTCGATTTTTGTAGCTCTTTTGATAGGTGTTTTATTTTTGTATTAGTGTTGGCTAGATATAGAATAGGGTTCATGTCTAAAAAGTGTCCAGAAAATGCAAATATAAAGTCCTAATGGTTGCTACGTGTGCAGGGACGAATGGCAAAGAAATCTGTAGAAAATAGTTGTGCAGTGACCTACGGATCCCATAGATGGTCCGTCGGTCCATCCATGGACCGTGGATGGTGTCTGTAGATCCCAGAGTGAGCATTACTGAGGGTGCTACTAGTGTTGATGCGGGCGCTACTGATGGCGTCCCGAGTATTGATCCAGCGGGCTCCGGGATATCAGACCCACCCGCTTTTTGAGTGGTCTTCAGCACATTTGCGCCACAGGTTTGCTTCACCTTCACCCTATGCCTTATTTTTTTCTTCCTGTGCATTGAGGGAAATTGCACCGTATTTTGTTGGGGGTGGGGTAAATGGATTAGAGTGTTAGGGTGAAGTCTAAGTAACCCAATTCCTAATCCTCCTTTGGGGTTTTCTTGCCTGTGTTCTTTTCCCCCAAAGGCCTGTTTACTTTTATGTTGAACCGGCATATTTAGAAATGTATGTGTAGAAGTAAGTAGAAGAATAAAAGCATGATGGCATAAGAAGCATGAAATTGATACTCGTCCAAAAAAATTGTGAAATGTGCTAGAATCTATAGGCTTGATGAGTTGAATATGTTGGCTTTTGATATGACATGATAAAGAACCGATTTGACCTCATGACTTAAGCTAAAACTTGAACTGGGTAATCTGATAATCCGATAATGAAATAATTTGCCAAGTGTGAGTGAGAAAAGTTTGAATGTTTAGACAGTAATGTGCCAATCGAGAACTTGCCCTGTTGGTCCTACTAAGATAATATAGGCTAGAATTTGGGAAATGATCATAGGCCCTTGTTCTAATAAAGTCCACTCAAGCCTAAAATGATCCAACCAAATGAAATAAATGTTCCCCTTTATCCAAATGTTTGAGCCTAAAATAGACCACTTCTTTCAATACACCTAACTCACCTTTCCTAAAAACAATTGTTTTGGCCCTGGTTCCTCCTTGGACATGTGCTCCTTGACTTAGGCCAAAAGCCTAAGTTGAGGGTGGCTAATTCAAAAACTTACCTTGATGTTGGCCCTGGTCTGACATCGGATATTGTGCACCTCAACTCATGCAAAATACATAAGTTGAGGGTGGCTATGAAAGAGGAAACCAAAAGAAAAAGGGTATGAAAAGAGTTTTGTGTTGAAGAGAGAAAAAGAAAAAAAAAGATGTGATTGTATTCAAAAGATGAATGACAATAGTGCTGAAAGAAGCAACGAAAAAGGAAGTAAAAGAAAAAGAAAAAAAGTGAAAAATATGAGCTATAAAGTCAAAAGTCACATCTGTGTTGAGGAGAGTCAAGGGAAAGAAAAGAAAATGAAAGTATGTCAAGAATAGGGTTGAGAAAAGAGGTAAAAAGCCAATGTAATGTCAAGGAGGGCAGAAAGTCACTAAAAAGTACCCAAATATATCCTACCTGACC
>JAJONR010005524.1:0-43940 GCA_029582245.1 Solanum etuberosum | reverse complement strand
AAGTCCCCTCTGTGGGCATCATTTTAGTGATCACGCCAGTCATGCCTCTATACCTCTGGCAGGGTATATTGGGTCCTCTCGATGGGGCGTATACATCGAACTCCACATTTAGCTCATGTGGTTTTATGTCGGTTATTAGTAGCTCCCCCACAGTCAGATTCTAGTGCATTGACCATGTTATCAGTTACAGTTCAGTATTCAGTCTCAGCATGTCATGTACTTGGTCATTGCATTCAGTTTAATTCATATTAAGTATATCTCAGTATCCTTATCATGTTCAGATTATATCATTGCTTTATTGCTTGTTCAGTTATATGTTTTATTCAACTTTATTCTATCATGCATGCTCAGTACCTTTCAAGTACTGACGCATACTCTGCGCTACATCTTCTCGTGATGTAGGTTCAGGTCCTCAGCATCCAGATCACGCATCGATTGGTTCCCGATCTTCAGTTCAGCAGCATCAGTGGTGCGTCTTCATTCTTCGAGGACGATCAACATGATTATCTTTCTATTTTCAGTCTTTTAGTTTCAGTTTTTGCTAGAGTTAGCTGGGGACATGTCTCACCAACTTTAGTTAGTTAGAGGCTTATTTCAGACATAGACATATTTAGCTTTAGCTTTTGAGTTTTACTTCAGTGTTATAAACTCTCTTTCAATATTTATACATTCAGACTTAGAATGGGTATTCCCCATCACTTTTAGTTTATCTCATGTCTTATGCTTCCGCTCAGTATTTCTTTTAAGTATGCTTATGATATGCCAACAGGGTTAGCTTGGAGTCACTCGTGATCCTAGGTCCCGTGTCTGCGTCCTGAGGTAGCTTCGAGGCGTGACAAAATCGATCGTTATACAAAATGAGACTTTTCATCGTTATTAAACGATGAACTTAACAATACGATACAATAAAATTTAAATAACAGTCAAAACAAATATCATATTTAAACTAACAATAATCTTATACAACCAAGTAAAATTTTAGGGTCAAGTGAGAATTACGAAATTTTATGTGGATATACTAATAATTAATGGGCATTGAAATTACAAGAATGAGAAGAAAAAACAATAATTAGTCATAGGTTTAAGTGCATTGAACCTTGGCATTCAAGCTAAACATATTAAATTATTCAATTTTCTTCATTCACTTTTACTTATTAATTTATTAATTTCTTAATACGTAACGTATAAATTAAATAAGATGCCCACATCTTCTTTCATCGTTTATTCATTATATATATTGGGACATGGATCCTCACACTTTCCCTCCTTGATTCCAGATTAGTTGACTTAATCATCATTTCGATTATAAAAACAAAAAAACTAGCTCTGGTCACGCTTGATTGGGTTGTTGATGGTGAAACAATGTAGTTTTCACGTCTTAATTAGATTAATTACCTAAATATAACACAAGGATGTGTCTGGCAGCTAGCTAGCATGTTACCAAACTTGCATATATATATATAGCAAAAAAAGATCTGAAATATATTCGAACTTTGATCGAAATTGCTGTAACAATTTCAAATTTTTGGCAGGACCTATTACCCCTTCACTATTTAATAGTGTATTTTAAAGATATATAAATGTTCAGCTGGCCAAGTTACTATTTATAATGATGTAATATTTAATGATGTCCACGTGAACACCTATATATCTTTAAAATACACTATTAAATAGTGCATGGTAATAGGTCCTGCCCAAAATTTGAGATTGTTACAACAATTTCGATCAAAGTTCAGATATATTTCGAATCCTTTTCCCATATATATATATATATATAGTCTGGTTAACCCCATGAAGTTGTTTTACTTGTTGATAAAAATTAGTAAAGTGTATTCGAAGTACATAAAATGAATCAATTAAGTAACACTGTTAATTATGAAATACTAACTTATAACGTTGTATCACATATTTGTCTTATGAACTTGTAAAACTAATTAATATGTAGTAATACGATGTTTAATTAATTAAGAAAAAATTGTTCCTAGTTTTACAATCATGCATGGTCTTTTATGAGCAACAACATATTTGTAGAGTACATTATACAGAAAGTTGAAAAAAAGAAACCAAAACATCTTTTTGACTTGTAAAGGCATAAACTAGCTTCTATATATCTAAGAATTAAATAAATTTGAGAGCATTTTTTAACAGAAAATATATAACTAATTTTAATATCACATCATAAACAATTATTGAATTATTGAATCTAACTGTTGTGGAAGTCGAATATATAGAGAGCGATGAAATCACAACTGCTATATCTAAAGATAGCTTAATAGTAAATAAGACAGTAACAAAAAGAACACTAGGAATTTACGAGGTTCGGCAATTTATTTTTTTCTTTTGCCTAATCTTCGGACACAATCAATCAATATTTATTTCACTCCACATGAGTATAAGTGAAATACTATAAGAGAGAAAAAAGATCAAACGTCTTAGTCTCTTAGAAGATGAGAACACAAGTGAGAGGTATGTTACAGATGAATTAAGGGCTACTTATTTATAGAAATGAATTCTCCTTATTAATCATGACATCACTATGTGTCAAAATGTTGACGTTAAACTTGAGAAACTATTTTATGATTTACTTAAATTTTACCTACAAAGTTACTATCTTTACTTTTATACCAATGACGAATTATCTTTCTAACTATCAAATATTCACATTAATTCATCTTGATTCTTGTCAAATAGAATTAACTATCCAATGCAAAAACATTTTGAATTGGGTGCCTTTATTACATGAGAGGGTAAAGTTTTTACTTTCTTTAGTTTTCATCGATAGAAGAGGAAGACCACGCGTACCAAAATAGTCACTTTAATTTGGACCATTAGCATAAGGGGAGACTCAATGTAATTGGGGCTAAAGCAAAATTTTAATTTGAGGCCTAAAATATAAATAAATTTCGTATACGTATTTATTCAAAATTTATTTTTCTTATACTATTTAGATGAAAATTACTAGTATTTAATATTATTTTTTCAGTTATTAGTTTTAGATACATTTTATCAACTCAACATTAAAAAACATCCTTTCAGTGAAACAATTATTATATGAATTGTTAACATAATTTTATAAGTAATAAGTTGATAAATATTAAATAAAGATAAAAGTTAGAACCATAGAATCTGATTCAAGAAGTTGATGACTTGGTATACCCCATTTTTAATATGCTTGTTGTAATGCTTGAAACTAAAATTTTAAAAGAAATAAAAAAAATTGTAATTCATTTTGTTCCACACTTTTCACTATTAATTGTTGGTGTTTATGCATTTTAATAATAAAATTAAAATATTAAGTGCATATGTTAGTGGGTATAAGTTGACAAGAATGTGGACATTATTGTGGTGTAACCACTATTGTCATGATCTACCACTAAGGGGTCGTTTGGTTACTGGTTAGAGTTATGTAGATATTAATTATGCAGGATTTAGCTATGCAGGTATTAGTTATGCAGAGTTTAGTTATGTAAGTATTAGTTATGCAGGGTTTAATTATGCAGGTATTAGTTATGCATGTATTAGTTATGTAGATATTATTTAGTTACGTAGGTATTATTTAGTTATGTAGAGATTACAATACATGAATTATTAACAATTAAATATTGAATTTGTTGTAAATTAGTAGTATATATTATTAACAAAATAATAATACATTGCTAATTAAATATGTGGAATATATTGAATAATATATATTGCTAATATTTGATTAAAATATGTGCCGTCAAAATATATACAATCAATTTCTAATATTAATAAAATATTTACATTTACATAAATAAATAAAAAATGTACGTACATATATAGAAAGAAATAAAAATTATTTGTATATAAAAACAAATAGAAAAACAAACGTAGTAAGAAAAATGGTAAAGTTCTCAATAAAAAAAATAAAAATTAATAGAATAAATATGTAATTTATCATTTTAACACATGTATAACTAATACTCACATAACTTATTCCACCTTCTACCCTGCATAAATTATACATAGATTCTCTCATAAGTTATGTTGGTATTAATTATGTAGGACTATAAAAAACGCAACCAAACACCGTATAAATTAATACATGAATAACTTTTATACAACATTTAAAATCTTACCAACCAAAACATGGTATAACCTATGTTGACTTTTATACCTAATACAAAACTTCTACTAAACATAGTAAAGCTAATGCAACTTTTTATACATGAATAAGATGTGTTTTATACCGTAACCAAACGACCCCTAATTCCACCTATTATTCTACCTCATTATACATTGTAACTTATGTAACCTTTAGGTCATTCATTTACCTACATTATTATCCACATTATTCTTATTCAATACAAAGAAGAATTTCTCTCCTATAAATAGTGACGTTTCTTCCTTTGTGAAGGGTGGGTAAAAAAAGATGAGAAGTGTGGAAAAATATTGTAGAGTGTAGTGAGGTAAGTGTAGTGAACGAGAGAGTTGAGACAAAGAAAATATTCTAAGTCTTCAACTATATTCACTATACAAAAGAGAATATTTGTATGTTGAAGGAAGGTGTTCTTTTGAGGAACTTGGAACTCTTCAACTAATCCGGAGTTGCTTGAGTTGTACACGTTGTTGGGCTGTTGTATCCTGGAGAGGACAAGTCAAGAGTATTACTTCTGGATCGGTGTAGATTATACCGCAATGGGTTTAAATCTCCTTAAAGAGAGCGAAATATCCGCGTCTCAGCCTAAAAATTTACCTATTCATTTTTGTCATTTTATTTTCTACTGTAATTTATTGTATTTGTGGTATATTATAATAGTAGTTGTCCACTATACTATTTTTGGATGTCCATCAATACCTGTTCAGTTTATGAAATTAATAGATAATTTTACACTTAGTTTCTAATTTATTCTTATCATTAATTATAGTCATTTCCCTATTATATTTTCCAAAATATTGTATTTATTATTCCCTCTGTCCAACAATAATTGTCCACTACTGACTTGACACACCACTTAAAAAATAATAAATAATAGGGGTAATATTACTATATTATCCTTTGACTTGATTAAAGTTAGTGCTTTGAGAAATGTGTTAGGAGTAGATGATAAATAGTAATAGCAAGGGTAAAATAGACAGAAAAAAGTAAATTATCTCTTGATTTTCTAAATTGGACAAGTATTGTTGGATAACTATTGTTAGTACAGTGGACAACTATTATTGGACGGAGGGAGTATATTTTTAAAAGTATGGTTAATCACCAACAAATATGGTGTAATGAATGACAGTGATCCTTTCATAATTAGAAGTCTTATGTTCAAGTGTGGATATGAAAAAAATCTTGATATAATCGGTTTCAATGTAAGTGAAGAACACCATAAAAGTGTGTGATTAATTAGGGGTAAAAGGATAAAAATGTCCTTAAATTATGTGAAATGAATAAATATATCACCTGTTTATTATTTAGTCCAAAAATGTTCTTGCCGTCAATACTTTGATCTAAAAATACCCTTATTATTATTTAATGGGTCAAAATGCTCATTTACTAAAAAATAAGGATATTTTTAGATTAAAATATTAACGACAAATATATTTTTGAATCAAACTATACACGGATAAGTTTTTGTTCATTTCATCACATTTTTGTCCATTTTCCCTAATTGGAGTCATATTTAAGTTCACTTTAAAATTACGGCCACACAAATTAAATTTTGGCTGTTCCCTCCATTTGTTGACTGCCCTTCTTCATCCAAATTTGAATGCACCTGAATCTCTTCTTCCCATCAATGGCCGGCCCTTCCAATCCCAAAACCCTAAACATCTCGGCCGGCCCTTCCAATCCCAAAACCCTAAACATCTCCTCAGCTCTCACTGACGACGATGATTTTCAAGACCCATCTCCTTCTCAGCTCCATTTGCCAAAACCCACCTCAAAAATTGCATCCCGTAAGCCTCTCAGACCTTATAATAGTGCCACTCCTCCTACTTCCAAGAAGCCAAAACAGAATTTACCACATGTTGGCAAGGAGAATGTTGGTGTTGTTGGAAAGTGTACTGTGGATTTTGATTTGGGCCATGGATTAGATAGTTCTCGTCCTACCAAGAAGCCGAAACAACATCCAGTAAGTGTAGAAAAGGACAGTCTTGCTCCTGTTGAAAAATCTGACGAAAATGGGAAGAGCTGTAATCCTGCTCATCAGAAATCGGAGTCTGATTTTGAGGATTTGGATTTGGGTCATGGATTGGATAACATAGAATCAACTATAGATTGTTGTTCTGGGGTCCAAAGAACGACTAATGAGGAAGAATTAAAGAGGGGTTACTTGTTTAAGTCGATAGAGGCAAGATTGCTCAATTCAAATGGTGGGTTCGAAGAGAGGAAGGAGGAGGAATCGGAGGAGTGCTCTGAGCTTGATTTACTGCTCAAGTTATGTGGTGAGGAGGATGAAGTATACGGTGACGCTTTGACAGCTGATCTGCATAGGCAAGAAGAGTGCTTGGGATTAGACGAAGAATATGGCCTCATTTGTTGTCCCCTTTGTGGAGCAGATATTTCAGATTTGAGTGGTGAAATGCGACTGGTTCACACTAATGAGTGTCTTGACAAAGACGAGACTCCAGTTGATGTAAGATGCTCTTACCTAATATTTGTTTCTTATTGTATGGAATGTAGCAACATATACCTAAGAAACATGTGTATGGCAGTGTTAAATTGATTTCTTTTACGGTTGAGGTGTCACATCAGTTTATGGAGAGTGCTTGAAGCTTTTTCCTAATGTTTTCTTTTGACATGAGCACTTCGTAGTCCCTATAACGTTGCCAATATTATATGATATACTGATTTTAAGGACCAGTGCACCTCCCCTATTGAGGTGATGATGAAGGAAAATGTTTGTGCCCAACTTGTTGACCGAGGAAGAAGTCATGTTAGTCCACTAATTTTGATAGATGAAAATGGGAGTACTATCACAAAATAGACGAGGTTATTGGTTGATGGATTAGGAATAAGTAATTCTAGCATAAATCCCGTATAAAATAATACAATATATGGTTGGTTGCATAAGAAAAAATAACCGGCGCATAACTAATATAGTGTCTAGTTGACGATATTAGATAATACCATCATTAAGTTATACGATAATCTATGTACAATTATTTTATGCAGAATAAAATGTGGAATAAGCATATGTATATTAGCATACAAGGATTAGACTATATATTAGCAGGCAAGGATTAGACTATGCAAAGTCAAAAATTTCTTTTAGAGTAAGTAATTCATGTATAACAATTCTCGTGGTTATAAATTACTGTATAACAATCCCTTTATTATTCATCACAACATAAACAACCCTTGCACTATAATTCCCGCATAACTAACATGTGAACCAAGCCATCCTTAAGAGTATAAAGGGGCATACCAAGGTACATTGAGTACAACACATATTGAATGTAACAAAATAATTAAGTGAAAGATTCATCAAAGAAGAGGTGAGAGATGATATATGTGGGTCAAAGATTGCAAATGGACATATTTCTTTCTTGTAAGCTAAAGTTCTTGCCAACTAGTGTATCTATGATATTGGTTAAAAAGCATTTATTGGATAAAACTTTTGAACATGATACTGGTTAGGCTACATATATATCTTGAAATTTTTTAGTTTGTTTCTTTGGGTCATAGTTAAAATTTTAGAATCGACTACTACTAAAAGTTGTAAGATATTACTTTTATATTTGGTTGATCTCAATCCATAAGTCCCTTAGAGAATGAAGATTATGGAGGTTGAAGAATAGTGAATGCTTCTTAAGCAATGTGCTATAGTGGCACTAGTCAGAGTTAAGGTTTTGAGCAAAGGTGCCACATATATAAAAGATAAAAATCTTTGTTACATAGTAGAAAGGAACACCAATGTCTAAGTAGTTTCAGCTAGATATGCCTTGATTAGAAGGAAATGCAATGCATACTTTTGTGATGGGTATCTCTTCTAGCACCAACGTGATTCCCTGGGTACATAAGGAAAATGTAGATTCAGATATAGATCCAACACTTGGTGGGAGAAAAGTACGGTAAGAGATGCATCTTAAAAAGGTATAACTGGTGTACAGTTAGGGTGCCTCTCTGAATGATGTGAACATGATTCATTGCTGTCAAAAGTTATGGAAATTCATCAACAAAGTAATCAAGTAAAAGGATGCACCATCAACTACAGATATATAACATATGGGTTAAATATGCTTCATTCTTTTGAGAAATGTTTATCAGTGTTATAGAATGTATATAGACTTGATTTCTAGTAGAATACATAGCCTTATTTAGATAGCAGATTTGTAGGAATTAGCAGATTCACAGGAATCATCTTTTATTTCTTTCCTAAGTTAGCACACAATCTATTGTATTTATACATTGCTTACCTATTGGAATAAAACAACTTCTTCCATTTGATTACATGGTATCAGAGCCTATAGGCTCGATTCATATTCAGAAATTGGGAACTTTTCTCTGTTTATTCGAGAAAGAATTGATCATTTCAGTCATCTCCGGCGTCGCCTTATCTGTTTCAGCGCATCCCGAGTTTTCTCTAGTGTTTAAAACACCCTTTGGAGAGTTTTCATTTCCAGGTTACTCTCTTCCCTGTAGCTTCTGCAAATTCAATTTGGTACTCATCTTTTGTGCTTCTGCGGCTGCACTTCTTCTAGGATTCGAATTATTGTTGGATTTGTGGGTTGCTTGTGGTAGTTATCCCTGGTTTCTTGTTCTTTGTTGTTGCTGCTGGGATTGGGATCTGTAACTCTGGGTTACACGATCTGCTGGAAAATTTTCAATTTTATTCTATTTTAAGTTGTGATATTGATTTTCTCTAAAAGTTTGCTGAACATTGACTTTGTCTCTCTGTGATTGGACTGCTTGTGGGTCCCTCTTTTAGCCTTTCAGATTATTCTCTTAGATACTGCCTCTGCATTTCTCTTCATTTAACTGCTGAAGCTGAAACTAAAAATGGATGAAAGTGAGAGAGGAAGCAATCACAGAACTCAAGCAACTAATGTTGTTACTAGTCAGTCTTCTGATAATATGGCTTTGGTTTCTACGGAGACATTTGCTCAACATCAAAAATCATTGATGGGATCCACTTCTGTTAATGCATTTTCTGAGTCAGATAAGATATGCCTTATTACCTCTTCAAATAAATGGGTGATTGATTCAGGTGCCACAAATCACATGACTGGTAATCCTAATATTTTTTCTAGCTTTCGACCACACAATGCACCATCTCCAGTTACTGTAGCTGATGATTCAACTTGCAATAGTGTTGGATCTGGGACTGTCAAACCAACTTCCTCTATTACCTTGTCATCTGTGTTAAGTCTACCGAAGTTAGCCTTTAACTTGATTTCTGTTAGCAAAATTACTGGAGATCTGAATTGTTATATCTCGTTCTTTCCGAATTATTGTTTGTTTCGTGATCTTATAACAAATCAAGTTATTGGTAAAGGACATGTATCTGATGATCTCTACATTCTTGATGAATGGGAGTCTCAATTAGTTGCCTGCTCGAGTGTCGTGTCTCCATTTGAAGCACATTGTCGATTGGGACATCCTTCTCTGTCTTTATTGAAGAAACTTTGTCCTCAGTTTCAAAATATTCCTTCATTGGAATGTGAATCATGTCGATTTGCAAAACATCATAGCAATTCAATGGGTCCAAGGGTTAATAAGCGAGTTGAGTCGGCTTTTGAGTTAGTTCATTCTGATGTTTGGGGACCATGTCCTGTCGTTTCCAAAACAGGGCATAAGTATTTTGTCACTTTTGTGGATGATTTCTCTCGGATGACTTGGATTTATTTTATGAAGAGTCGCTCAGAAGTGTTTACCCATTTTTGTGCCTTCTGTGCTGAAATCAAAACTCAATTCAATGCTTCAGTACGTATTCTAAGGAGTGACAATGCTTAAGAATATATGTTAGAATTATTTCAGTCATACATGAGACAAAACGGTATTCTTCACCAGTCTTCATGTGTTGATACACCCTCTCAAAACGACGTTGCTGAGAGAAAAAATAGGCACCTACTTGAGACAGCTCGAGCACTTTTGTTCCAAATGAAGGTTCCTAAGCAGTTTTGGGCAGATGCGGTCTCTACAACTTGTTTTCTGATAAACCGCATGCCATCGACTGTGCTTGTTGGTAATATGCCTTACAGTGTTCTTTTTCCAAACAAGTCACTATTTTCGGTGGAACCTAAGGTGTTTGGGAGCACAGGTTATGTTCGAAATGTTCGACCATCTGTTTCCAAGTTAGATCCCAAGGCATTGTAGTGTGTTTTTCTAGGCTATTCTCGCCTTCAGAAAGGATATCGGTGTTATTCTATAGAACTTGGCAGATATCTTGTGTCAACTAATGTGGTATTTTCAGAGAGTACACCATTTTTCTATGCACCTCCCATTTCTACAAGTCAGGGGGAGGAAGATGAGTGGTTAGTCTATCAAGTTTCTCGTTCTGTGACAAAACAATCAGATGGTGTGGCTCTCCCATCCCCTAGTTTTTCTATTGAGCAAGAATCGACTATTGTGCCTTCAACAGCTCCAGTAAGACCACCAATTGTTCATGTTTACTCTAGGAGGCGAGAGACTGAAGATAAATGTCCATCACCAATTACTTCATCACCAAATCTTGATCTCCCTATTGCTCTTCGCAAAGGTACACAGACTTGTAAATCCACATATTCCATTGCTAATTTTGTTTCCTATGACCGTTTATCCTCGACATCTAGATCCTTGATTGTTTCTCTAGATACTGTTTCTGTACCTAAAACAATGAGGGAGGCTTTGAATCATCCTGGATGGTCTGAAGCAATGCTTGAGGAAATTCATGCCTCAGAGGAAAACCGCACGTGGGATTTGGTGGATTTACCCAACGGAAAGAGACCAGTGGGATGTAAGTGGGTGTTCACAGTTAAAGTTAATCCAGATGGTTCTGTGGCAAGACTTAAGGCCAGACTTGTGGCTAAAGGGTATGCTCAGACATATGGAGTGGATTATTTAGACACATTTTCTCCGGTTGCTAAACTCACTTCTATTTGCTTAGTCATTTCTCTAGCTGCTTCAAAGAATTGGCCTTTACATCAGTTGGATATCAAGAATGTTTTCCTTCATGGTGATCTTCAAGAGGAAGTATATATGGAGCAACCACCTGGTTTTATTACTCAGGGGGAGTATGGGAAAGTCTGTCATTTGAAGAAGTTATTGTATGGCTTGAAGTAGAGTCCTCGAGCTTGGTTTGGCAAGCTCAATGAGGTAGTTCAAGAGTTTGGATTGAAAATGAGCAAATGTGATCACTCAGTTTCCTATCGGCAATCAACAGTTGACACTATCCTTCTTGTTGTATATGTTGATGACATTATCATCACAAGAAGTGATTATACGGGCATTTCTTCTCTAAAGTCTTTTCTGCATAATAGGTTTCATACGAAAGACTTAGGTCAGTTGAGATAATTTTTGGGAGTAGAAGTAAATAGAAGCAAGAAGGGAATTTTTCTATCTCAGAGAAAGTATATTCTTGACCTACTTGCAGACACCGGGAAGTTGGCACCAAACCTTGCAGTACTCTAATGGTTCCCAACGTGCATCTTATGAAAGATGATAGTGATCCTTTTGATGATCCAAACAAATATAGAAGGTTAGTTGGGAAATTAAACTACCTTACTGTGACTCGTCCGGATATTGCTTTTGCGGTAAGTGTTGTTAGCCAGTTCATGTCATCGCCTACGATCAAACATTGGGAAGCTTTGACACAGATTCTATGTTACTTGAAAGGTGCCCCTGGACTTGGCATATTGTATAGCAATCACGATCATACCCGTTGAGTGTTTTGCAGATGCTGACTATGCTGGATCCAAAATTGATAGGAGATCGACTACTGGCTATTGTGTCTTTGTTGGAGGGAACCTAGTTTCATGGAGGAGTAAGAAGCAAAGTGTTGTATCTCGATCAAGTGCAGAATCCGAGTATAGAGCTATGTCCCAGTCTACGTGTGAGATTATGTGGATACATCATCTTTTAACGGAAATTGGTCTAAAGCATCATACACCAGCAAAACTTTGGTGTGATAATCAAGCTGCTCTTCATATTGCCTCAAATCCGGTGTATCATGAGAGAACTAAACATATTGAGGTTGGCTGTCATTTTATTCGTGAGAAAATTCAGGAGAACTTGATTTCTACTGGCTATGTGAAGACAGGAGAGCAACTGGCTGATTTGCTCACAAAGGCATTGCATGGAGCTCGAGTTGACTACCTTTGTAACAAGTTGTGCATGATCAATATTTATGCTCCAACTTGAGGGGGACTGTTATAGAATGTATATAGACTTGATTCCTAGTAGAATACATAGCCTTATTTAGATAGCAGATTTGTAGGAATTAGCAGATTCACATGAATCATCTTTTATTTCTTTCCTAAGTTAGCACACAATCTATTGTATTTATACATTGCTTACCTATTAGAATAAGACAACTTCTTCCATCTGATTACAATCAGCATGTAGTCACTATCGTTCAACCTAAAGGTGGCTGGAACGGAGTCTGGAATGCAACTCATTGTCTGATTGACAGCTTTGGACAAATAGATAAATCAGACTTTATGGGAACTCGTTCATCACCCCGTACAAGAGAAGTTGCCCATCTTTAAAATACACATCTTTTAGTTTGGAAGATCTCTAACTAAGGATCTGATGAACTGACTCTATTTTTGTTTTTTGATAACTAAGAAATCCCCGAGGGCCAATTTGCACACTGTTTGAAGCTCGGTGGATATTGGGCTGTCCCTCTACCCCTTCTAGACTTAAATACTAGGCTTTTGTCAACAGTAGGTCCTGAACCCGTGATGAGCGCGTTACCCACATATCACATGTTGTGCTCCTACAACTATACCAAAGTCCAAAGCCCCGGGGGCTGACTCTGTTGTTCTTTTAGTAACCCTAGCTAGTCTTTTGATTAAAATTTTAGTCCCCCCTGCTTTTTTCTTTGACAGTTTTACCATGCTGCTGACTTTTTATTGCGTATCAACAAATGCTTATATTGAAAGTAAGAAAGAAAGATGTCAAACAAGCATTTAAAGTTAATAATAAGTGTTATAGAATGCACACATACACATTTTCCTATAAGATACTTAGCACAATCACAACACAATCATAGATAGAGATATTTAAGGATTTTATGATTTTGTTTTCCTTATATAGATTATCTTTACACCTACAAATAGCTCTCCTTTCTGTTTCTTTTTTGTCTTTTCGAATCACTGGTGTCGGCCAGCTCAGAAAATTATCCATAAGTGACTTGGTTGGTCACGTCTGGTACTGGGAGGTACTTGGAACTTGATATTCCAATCTCATAGCCAACCTAGGGAGGACCACCTCACCCGATCTGTAAGAACCAGAATCCGATGGCTGGCAGGGAAGAGTGTGAGGCTCACGCTCCGGCGAACTATTTCAGGCAGCTTCTGCATAGGGGCATGTGGGGGCGTGTGTAACATCTGAATCAGATCAGATTTTTATTTCCAGCATCGTCTCAATATATCCAGTCAGATTTTGTGGACTCTTGTTCAACAGACCTCAGTTGGGTTGATTTCCGAGCATTTCAGGTTCCTTAAAAGGTAAAATCGATTGACATGTATTTTCTGATTTTGGGGTTAGATTACTGCTAAAAGTTTGGTTGAATTTTCCTCTGTGAATCTCTGGCTTGATTGATTGTTTACTCTAAGTGAAGAATTAGTTTAATTGGATCAACCAAAGTCTATTAACTCTTGAACATCTGGAAATCTGTTGGGATATTTCTACTTCATGGAATTTTGCTGGTTTCACCTCTCAATTTATTTTTGATACATTGAGTATTTAATTGGAACAATGACCGGTCATAATCTGGAAACTCAAAGGTCTGAAGTTCTTGGTGCTTCTAGTTCATCACCTGACAAAATGGCTTTGGTTTCGGTGGAGGAGTTTGCTAAATTCTCTCAATATCAAAAATCCACTTTCTTGTCACCGCTTCAAATAAATGGATCATTGATTCAGGTGCTACAAATCACATGACAAGTAATCCTAATATCTTTTCAAGCTTTCGACCACACAAAGCACCATCTCCAGTTACTGTAGCCGACGGATCAACTTGTAACAATGTTGGATCTGGAACTGTTAAGCCAACCTCCTCTATTACCTTTTCATCTGTGTTAAGTCTACCAAAATTGGCTTTCAATTTGATATCTGTTAGTAAACTTACCAGAGACCTTAATTGTTATATCTCGTTCTTTCCCGATCATTGTCTGTTTCGTGATCTTATAACGCATCAGGTAATTGGAAAAGGACATGTATATGATCTTTACATCCTCGATGAATGGGAGTCTCAGTCTATTGCCTGCTCCAGTGTTGTATCTCCATTTGAAGCACATAGTCGATTGAGACATCCTTCTCTACCTCTGTTGAAGAAGCTCTGTCCACAGTTTCAGAATATTTCTTCCTTGGACTGTGAGTCATGTCGATTTGCAAAACACCATCGTATCTCGTTAGGTCCAAGGATTAATAATCAAATTGCGTCAGCTTTTGAGTTAGTACATTCTGATGTCTGGGGACCATGTCCAGTTGTTTCTAAAACAGGGCATAAATATTTTGTCACTTTTGTAGATGATTTTTCTCGAATGACTTGGATTTACTTTATGAAAAGTCGATCTGAAGTGTTTACTCATTTTTCTGCCTTTTGTGCTGAAGTCAGAACTCAGTTCAATGCCTCAGTTCGTATTCTAAGGAGCGATAATGCTAAAGAATATATGTCAGAAGTATTTAGATCCTATATGAGACAACATGGTATTCTCCATCAGTCTTCATGTGTTGATACACCCTCTCAAAATGGAGTTGCTGAGAGGAAGAATAGGCATCTACTTGAGACAGCTCGGGCACTTTTGTTCCAAATGAAGGTTCCTAAACAATTTTGGGCTGATGCGGTCTCTACTGCTTGTTTTTTGATAAATCGCATGCCATCGACTGTGCTTGCCGGTAATGTGCCTTATAATGTTCTTTTTCCAAATAAGTCACTGTTTTGGGTGGAACCTAAGGCATGTGGAAGCACATGTTATGTTCGAGATGTTCGACCATCTGTTACGAAGTTGGACCCCAAGGCATTGAAGTGTGTTTTCTTGGGTTATTCTCGCCTTCAAAAGGGATATCGGTGTTATTCTACTGAGCTAGGTAGATATTTGGTGTCAACTGATGTGGTATTTTTCGAGACTACACCATTTTTCTATGCACCTCCCAATTCTACAAGTCAAGGGGAGGAAGATGAGTGGTTAGTCTACCAGGTTACTCTTGTTGTGACAGAAAAGTCAGAAGATGTTGTTCTTCCCTATCCTAGTCCTTCTATTGAGCACCAATCCACTATTGTGCCATCAACATCTGTTTTATCTGCGCCAGCAAGATCGCCAATTGTTCAAGTATACTCGAGGAGGCGGGAAATCAATGATACAATTCCCTTATCATCAGATGTTACTCCACTTGATCCTCCAGAAAATCTTGACCTCCCTATTGCTCTTCGAAAAGGTACACGTCAGTGTAAATCCACATATTCCATTGCTAACTTTGTCTCTTATGACCACTTATCAGTTGCATCTAGTTGTATGATTGCCTCTCTAGACTCTATCTCTATCCCCAAAACAGTGAAGGATGCCTTGAACCATCCTGGATGACATGATGCAATGCTTGAGGAGATACATGCTTTAGATGAAAATCACACTTGGGATTTGGTAGATTTACCCAAAGGAAAGAAAGCAGTTGGATGCAAATGGATCTTTGCGGTCAAAGTTAATCCTGATGACTCTGTTGCAAGACTTAAGGCCAGACTTGTGGCTAAAGGCTATGCTCAGACTTATGGGGTAGATTATTCTGACACCTTCTCCCCGGTAGCCAAGCTCACCTTTGTTCGCTTGTTTATTTCTTTGGCTGCTTCTCAGCATTGGCCCTTACATCAGTTGGATATCAAAAATGCATTTCTTCATGGTGATCTCAATGAAGAAGTGTATATGGAGCAACCACCTGGGTTTGTTGCTCAGGAGGAGTATGGGAAAGTTTGTCATCTGAGAAAATCTCTATATGGTCTAAAGCAAAGTCCTTGTGCTTGGTTTGGAAAATTTAGCGATGTAGTTCAAGAATTTGGATTGAAGAAGAGCAAGTGTGATCACTCAGTTTTCTATAGACAGTCAACAATTGGTATTACTCTTTTGGTTGTTTATGTTGACGATATTGTTATTACATGAGATGATTGTGCAGGAATTTCTTCTCTGAAAGAGTTTTTACATGCCAAGATTCATACCAAAGATTTGGGGCAACTGAAATACTTCTTGGGTGTCGAAGTAGCAAGAAGCAAGAAAGGAATTTTCTTGTCCCAAAGAAAGTATGTACTTGATCTACTTGCAGAAACGGGAAAATTGGGAGCCAAACCATGTCGTACACCAATGGTTCCTAATGTTCATCTTACTAAGGATGATGGTGATCCTCTTGATGATCCAGAAAGATATAGGAAATTGGTTGGGAAATTGAACTACCTCACAGTGATCCGTCCAGATATTGCATATGCAGTCAGTATTGTTAGTCAATTCATGTCTGCACCGACAATCAAACATTGGGCAGCCTTGGAACATATCTTATGCTACTTGAAAGGAGCTCCTGGACTTGGTATTTTGTATAGCGACCACGGACATACTCGTATTGAGTGTTTCGCAGATGCTGATTGGGCTGGATCAAGAATTGATAGAAGATCTACTACTGGCTATTGCGTTTTTGTTGGTGGGAATTTGGTATCTTGGAGGAGTAAGAAACAAACTGTTGTATCTCGATCTAGTGCAGAGTCTGAGTATAGAGCTATGGCTCAATCCGCATGTGAAATACTATGGATTCATCACCTTTTAGTTGAGATCGGTTTGAACCCTTTGTCTCCAGCAAACCTTTGGTGTGATAATCAGGCTGCTCTACACATTGCCTCAAATCCAGTGTACCATGAACGGACGAAACACATTGAGGTTGACTGTCACTTTGTTCGTGAGAAGATTCAAGAGAACATGATTTCTACTGGATATGTCAAGACAGGAGAGCAATTGGGTGATATATTTACGAAGGCTGTAAATGGAACTCGGGTGGAATATCTTTGTAACAAGTTGGGCATGATTAACATCTATGCTCCAACTTGAGGGGGAGTGTTATAGAATGCACATAGACACATTTTCCTATAAGATACATAGCACAATCACAACACAATCATAGATAGAGATATTTAGGGATTTTCTGATTTTGTTTTCCTTATATAGATTATCTGTACACCTACAAATAGCTCTCCTTTTTGGATTAATAAAACATTGAAGATTGCTCCATTCTCTCTGTATTTTACATAAGCAAAGGGTTATGCTGTGAAATGCCAACATGCCACCATGGTCTCGGTTAAGATTCATTTATTACAATCAAATTCACACTATTGTTCCTTTTTGATACAGTTGGAATTCCAATGATTAAAGTACTGTAATACCGTTTAACATATATCTAGTAAAATGGTGAACATCTGTTCTACTTTTTGCTGTTTTGGTTGCTATTTAAAAGTAAAATAACATAGAATTCTTTGAATTGCTTTGAGCAAAAAATTTATAGCTATTTCTTATAAGGATATTCATAATCATGGTATGGAAAATGAAAATGTGTAATTTTTAACGGCCACATGATTGCAGTTCCAAGTCTTCAAGTGTTCCTTTCCGCATGTCTGTATGTGTATTATACTGCTCCTTCCTCTGAGATGAGCTTTAAAATGCTCTTCCCTAAATGGTGGTATTAGATTCTTGTTTTTGGTAATTGTGTTCGGTCACCCTCAGTGGCCAGCTGCATGTTTTCTGGGTTGAACCTTCACAAGCTGGGTATGGCCCCAAATTGACAAAACTTTGTTCGATCATACTTTTAAGACTAGTGGTAATAAACGTGAGTTTCCAAGACAAACATAACCACCAGAGCATTTATATGAAAGAAAACAGATAGACATGATCTTTGTTACTGAATTTGACCTAGTTCAACACCTTAAAAAATAATGTATTTCCATCTTACGGTTTCAGTTACATTTCCGTTTATCATATATCTAATTCAAGTGTGTTTGAGACACTGCTGCTGTTATAGTTCATCAGAGAAGTTGCCTTTGTTTCCTGATTTTAAAGTAGTTATGGGAAGTTAAATGTGGTTACCTCAATACAAATTTGATCATCTTGCAGGTGGTTACTGCCAATAATGATGTATCTTTTCAGTGTCCTGGGCAAGTGCTCAATGATTCCCCATGTCCTAAAGAGGTTGTCCACATGTCACCTGTTGTTGAATGGTTACGAAATCTTGGACTTGCTAAATATGAAGAAATCTTTGTTCGGGAGGAGATTGATTGGGACACTTTAAAATCCTTGACAGAAGAGGTTTGCTTATTGTTCTTCATTGCTAATATCTTTGTGCACATAAAACTAACGATATTTCTAGTCACACCAGTTTTGTCGATATTCTCCTTGGAGATTTCTGATAATAAAAGGGAACATAGATGGAAGTATAAGATTTATGTTTTTTTTTTGGCTGTTACTTGTGGAATTCTTTGCTTCCGGAAGTGCGCTTGTTCCTGTGAGAGTGATTACGTTCAACTTGATGCACCTATAATGAAGGGTTTTGCTTTTTTAGAATTTAAGTGGCTACTATTCATGGTTATTTTTAAATATTATGTTGTGAGCATAAAGCCTTGAACTCAGAATTGGGCTGGTTAAAATGCATCAGAGCATAATAAAACTCGAACCAATGGCCATTATTTCGTTAATTGACTATATGGCACCAAAGGTGAGATGTTCAGGGGCAGAGTGAGGCCATGGCCGCAAGGATTCTCCGTCTTATGTTTTCCCTTCTAGAAAATGGCGTGTTGTTCCCTCCGTTGAGTGCACCCAAAGACATAGAATCTATAACCTAACCATCAATCTCATTTTTTGTTTCTTCTCATTACTTATTTTGTTGGACGTTGAACTACAAGTTCTTATTTGGAGTTGGCCGTTGGGGGTTCAATACAAGGTTGCAACAGTGAGAACTGGAAACAAGAGTAGTCTTGAAGAATCATTTAAATAATAACTAAAGTGACAATTCTCTGGTTATCATTGTTTGAGTACCACTTGAGCTACTCTTTAAATTCTTGCCCCCAAAAGAATTTACTTTAGGTCCAAGTCAAGAAGATCAAGGTAAAAAGTTAGACTTGAATTTTCTTCCCCAGAGGGAAATGAACCTGGCAAATTCACATACCCTATAAAGCAAGACTTGTTTCTCTACCATGTATTCAATGAATATACTTCTCATGGTGATTTTTCTGCAGAAGTAATTAGCCCATTTTACCTTTCCTCGAGCTCAATCCTTTCCAAGTTGGAGTTGTGAAGGGGGCTTTGCTGAGTTGTATTTGTTATTTCCACTGTTATCTTATTTATGTGATTTGGTGACAAACTGTTAAAGCTGTTTATTTCACTTGGTGCTCAAACCACTAAGCTTTAGTTGTATCTTTGCCAAACTAATTCCACTATTTTAAGTTCCGTTGCAGGATTTATTTAGCATTGGTGTCACTGCTCTTGGTCCTAGAAAAAAGATCGTTAACTCGATTTTGGAGCTAAGAAAGGAAACTGCCGAGGAAAAAGTAGCTCGACAAGATGTTACAAAGATTATACCTGTTGATGCTGGTACTAAACCAAGCAAGTTGATAACAGATTATTTCATTTGTCCTGTTTCGGAAAGAAAGAAAGTTTGTGCTTCTGATAGGGCACAAACGGAGGTCGAAAGAACTTGTTCAAGTGCTTCCCGTAAGAGAATTCAGAAGAAAACTCCAGCCAAAACTGCAAAATCTAAAGATATTCCCGTGTGGTGTTCTATACCAGGAACACCATTCCGAGTGGTATATACCCTAAATACATAACCTACTTACATGGGCTTTTGTATCATCTCAGTTCTTGGAAAAGTGCATAATATACTAATCAACATCATCTGTTTTACCAAAATTAAATACGATGCTTGAAATGCGCATATATTACTGGAAGCTCTCCATATATATACACATTTGTTGGATTTACCACAATGGAGATTACAGGTGCTGGTTCAAAGCAATGCCGATGTGTATTTTATACTGTATTAGTGGTTTAACTAGTTGTATGATTTCCGGCGTCTTAATGCTTGTGACATTGGGTTATTGATAATGAACATTATTGCACTATGACCCCACTTGTGGGATTACACTGGACATATTGTTGACAAAAAAGTACCAGACTTTTTTCTAACTGCTAAGATATAAAGTTGTTATTCTTTATACCTCTCTTTTGCTATAAATTGCTAAAAGTATCTTGTTTACATCATTGCAGGATGCTTTCAAGTACTTGAGAAGAGATTGTTCTCATTGGTTCCTCAGCCACTTCCATTTAGATCGTAAGACCTCTTCTGACAACCATATTTTCAAATGTTTATAGCTGAATCAGCACAAATAGAAACAGAGAAAATAGCATTAGCTCGTAAGGCAGTCTCCTTTATCTCTGCTTGTAGGGGCATTTCCAAAATTGTGTTCAATTTAAAAGAAGACATAAATATATTTTGTATTTGTTCAAAAAAGTTGTGGAACCTTCTTTTTTTATTCTCTATAATAAAACTTCTCTGCACTCCAAATGCCCAAAGTCCTTTTCCTTCCTGTAACAAATGCTAAATAATTTGCATTTTTGATTCTAATCTTAAAAACCATG
This sequence comes from Solanum etuberosum, assembly GCA_029582245.1. Classification (NCBI taxonomy): domain Eukaryota; kingdom Viridiplantae; phylum Streptophyta; class Magnoliopsida; order Solanales; family Solanaceae; genus Solanum; species Solanum etuberosum. The sequence continues at coordinate 23,192 of JAJONR010005524.1, read as the reverse complement.
TTAAGTCAAACTACAACAAAAATGAGATGTAGGCAGGAATTGGTTTGACTTTGACCCTGTAATGAGACTTAAAGCTTTCATCTATTTGCTTGCAGAAGTTTTGAGTACACTATCAGTCGATTGAGTAATTACATGTTTGACAATTATGAAGAAGAACATTTACTTTCACGCACTTGTCAATAAAATGAAGCTGTCAAGGTTGCGTTATCTTCATTTTCGTTTTAAGCTTATTCTCCATGTTCATGTTATAGGACATGCTGGACAAACATAAATAATGGTTTTCTCAATGGTCACCACATATAAATTTCTGTTTCCTCAGAAAATTGCATTACTTGTCGTATTCACCTTTTTGCATAGGATTTCCTCATTTATCATGATAGTCAATTGATAACTTTTGTATCTTTTTGTAAGAAGAGGTTTTTAAGGATGTTACATAATTGTAATGTGGATATCATCATGTAGATATTAGTCAGCCCTAAGACCTACTTGATTGGTTGCTGCCTTTATGGCATGATGTTCATTGAAATTTTTTAGAGACATCCTTATAGGTGTATATGATAATCTAGTTTGATGATTATGTGATCAGCAATTACTTATCAGTCCAGCTTTGAATTTTGTTATCATATCTCTCTCTAGATTATCAAGGCCTCACTAAGTCCTTCTGTCATGGAAAAATTTATTGTTCCTCAATTACGGCAAAGCTTGTTAATCTGAAGATTGGAATCCCATGGGACATGATGCAAGTTTTACCCATCAACCAGAAGATCAACATAGCAGGGATTGATGTCACATGCTTTGATGCAAATCATTGCCCGGGTTCCCTAATAATCCTTTTTGAGCCACCCAATGGTAAGGTGTGGTTCAAATTGGTTTGCCCTGTGCTTTTTCTGAATTCTAGTTTGATTGCTCTTGTGATGGATGCTTTGTTTGTGTTCTGCAATAGGCTGTCCTGCACACGGGGGATTTCCGATTTTGTGAAGAAATGACTAGGAATGCAATCTTGCAGACTTGTGGTGTCCACAGTCTCATCCTAGATACTACATACTGTGACCCTCAGGTATTTAGATTGTTAATTCATTCTTGGCTGTGAAGTCAAATAACCTACCAAAAATTATGTGCTTGGTGTATATTTTAGGTAGTAAACTCAATATATGGTTATATATTTTGAGTGTCATGCCCTGGCCATAGAAGCAAACACTTTGAAGAAATGCTCTAGTATGATTATGTCACATGTATGTTAGCTAATATTGAGATTTTCTCCTTACATCTGACATGACAAGAAATAATATAGATAGGAAACGATAATTGACTATGTTATACACCAATTGTAAGAAGTAGCAAATACAATTTATTTACCCAATACATTAAAAAGGACAGGAAACATACAGGACTAATCCATACACCAGGAACATACGAAATAGCAAAAATCTTGTATATACAGTTGAATACATTTCAGTATGTTATCAGCTGTTTCCATTAATACTTCAGATGTTGTAAGTGTTTGCTTGCCTTGCAGTATGACTTTCCCAAACAGGAGGCTGTTATTCAATTTGTTATTGAATCAATACAAGCTGAAACTTTTAACTCGAAGACCTTGTTTCTCATTGGTAGCTATACTATAGGTAGACTTCATCTCTGACTTTTTAAGTTTCTTGGTAAAATTGTGGTCAAAAGCTCAAAAGCTACCTAGTATCTTATGCTTAATGCTTTCATCAAAAGGCAATTTCTCATGGTTTCTGTCCTTACTGATTTAGGAAAAGAGAGGTTGTTTGTTGAGGTTGCTCGTGCTCTGCAGAAGAAAGTCTATGTCACTGCATCAAAGTTGAGCATTTTGGAGTGTCTGGATTTTACTCAAGAAGAAATGCAGTTTTTCACATTAAATGAGCAGGAAAGTCAAATTCATGTCGTGCCTATGTGGACACTGGCTAGCTTCAAAAGGTTGAAGTATGTTTCTAATCAGTATGCGGTAAGTTTTTTGATGTCCAAGTGCTTTGTGATGATTTAAATTCTGATGCAGCCTCATGCTTTAAGTATCTTGGAGATGTAGAAAAGTTGGTCTTGGTTTGAGGTCCATAGTTAATCAGTAATTATATTGATTGAAAATAACAAAGCTCCACCTAGTGAATATCATCCTCTTATACTGATTGGAGGGCCTAAAAGTTTTCTTTACTGCAACATACTCATTATAATTAGACTACACATTTTTCAGTTTTGCTGACATCAATTAGATGCTTTCTCAGCAAGACCCAAGAGAGCTATCTAGCCAAAAGTCTGCACAAAATCTAGAGCTAAATTCATTCGTAGGCACACCTCTATGCGTCTTGGTTGGGATCATTATGTCATCATCCCTTGAACCCAAGTATATTACATATATGTTTTTCCTTTATAGCGCACTTAAGTAAATTACATATATGTTTTTCCTTTATCGTTACTCCCCTTTGTTTAATTTATATGACACTCTTTCCATTTCAAAAAATTCTATTTCTACACAACGTATACAACTTTCAAGAATTTAAATTTATTAAACTACACACACTCTAACTTTGATGTGGTGTTTACTTTCTTTGCAACCACTATTTAATAGGAAGGAGTATAAGTTATTGGTTGAGCATATCACTTGGAGGTCCTTTCTTTTCCTTAGAATGCAACACAACATTAAGATGGAGTATTTCTTGGGAAAAGTTATGTACTACCGTCATTTTTCTACCAGAACTGAAAATTTTCTGGCTGCATATGTACTCTAGCATTGTCATTGACTACTACCCTTTGGCAGAATGTGCCTTATCCAATTACATCTTTACTTGGAACACTCTAACCAATAGGTTTTTGCACCACCATATACAAAAGCTTTTGTTTATCGATCCAGCTTTGAGTGATATGTAATAGTTTGTTACTACTTCAGGGTCGGTACAGTCTTATAGTTGCTTTCTCTCCAACTGGTTGGTCATTTGGTAAAGGAAAGAAGAAGTCAACTGGAAGCAGGTGGCAGCAGGGTACTATCATCAGGTCATTATCTACTACTAGTTAACTTAATGTAATTACTATAACTGAGTCAAGGTACTAGATCAATGGATGGCATTTAACTCCTGAACCAACACATATTTCTGATTTGGTCTCAGGTATGAAGTACCATACAGCGAACACAGCAGCTTTTCAGAACTCAAAGAGTTTGTTAAGTTTGTATCTCCTGTTAACATCATCCCTAGTGTAAATAATCATGGACCTGAATCCAGCAGCGCAATGGTCTCACGTCTCTTGGACTGATCTATTTGACACCAAATAGCAACAACTCATTGCCCCTTGCCTTGTTTTGTAATTTGAGATTGCATTTGGCTACTATGTAACTTAGTTTTTTTCATGTTATACCATTCTGTGTTGTAGCTTGGATAATGTAACTGCTGATGTTATGTGTATTCTCTTGCATGATGTAATAATAGTTAGTATAACAATTACTTCTGATCAACTAGTTTTGGTGCAAAACTCGTTTAAGTGTTAATTTGTTTTTACTAAATAAGTTTAAATAATATATTTCGAACCTAATAAATTTCTTATGTGTCCATTTTTCTTCATGTGTATTTTTGTGGGATGTTTGTTGGGTTTCTTTAAGTACTTGAAAGTTTCCCTTTTTATGTTTTTCAAACGTCTCTAACAATTTTTAAAAAAAGAATTTAAAAGTCAAAGCTCCTTACAATAAGTTAATCCAAACACCCTTAAAAAGTAAATAGTATCTTTTATTTACTCTTAATAAATAGTAACTATTTGATATAGTTTCTTGATTACATAAAAATCCACATATTTAAACAAAATATAATTTTAAAAATTAATAATCAATACTTTTTTTAATTACGTAAAACACCATTTATTTTGTATAAAAAAGTATAACTTAATTTCAAGTTGAGGGAGTATATGATATTTTTCTATTTTGGGTAAAACTCTCGCAACAATATTCATTAAGTGAAGGCAGGTGGCAAGTCTTTTCTCAACCATAAGACTATTATCCCTCACCAAGTCTTGTGATATGTTGTTGTGATTGAAATTATGATTTGTTTACCAGTCAAAGTCCAAGGGCTTATGCTATTGATTCTTCAACTAGTTTATATATCATTTAATTTATCAATGATGACTCTATTTATATTATATTATATATGTTTTCTTTTACGTTTTAATTTATTAAATAGTTTGACTTGACATAAATTTAAAAAATATGGAAAGACTTTGCAATGTTTTAAAACTATTGGGATCTTGGAGGAGATGAGGGTGTTCACCAAATCCCCTCGATAAAAAAGTTACATTGTCTATATAATAGATTTTGAATCATTTAAACATAAAACTAAAAGTTAACTCAATTATTAGACTAGAATTTGACATAGATTTTAACATAAGCAACACAAATAAACCAACTAACGTGTTTTTGTTCTCCTTATCTATTCCCTAGTTATTGCTTCATGTTTCAATTTGTTTTTTTTTTTAAGAAATAAATTATTTATTAAAAATGTTTTTTTTTGGATTTTAAGTTTTTACGTAAAATGTTTAAGATTATAAAATTAAATGATATTTTATATATTTTTAATTTAAGAGGTACCACAAAATTCAATAAAAATATTTATTTACTTTCTTAAATTCCATGTCTAAATTAAAAGCAGATAAATAAATTAAAATAGAGGGAGTAATAATGTTTCTCGATACAAATATTGATTTAATCAAGAATCCTAATGAATAATATGTGGTGTGATTATTCCTGATAAATATCCCCACCGTCCACTTGATTTTTTAAACTGAACATTTATTTTTAATATAGTAAAAAAAAAAAAAATGTGGGAATAACCACTAATTTAGAATTTTCTGCTTTTGGTTGTCCATTATACTAAAAGTAGTTATGTAACAATACTTGTCCAGTTTAGAAAATCAAGAGATAATTTACCACCTTTTGTGTCTATTTTACCCTTACTATTAAATATTATTTATCATCTAATACATTTCTCAAAACATTAAATTTAATAAAATTAAATAATAAAATAGTAATATTATCCCTATTGTTTATTATTTTTTAAAAGATATATCAAATCAATAATTGACAATTATTATTAGACAGAAAAAGTATTAAATGGAAAAAAGACAAAAAAAAAAAGGGTTAATGCTTGATTTCATCACCAGCAAGCGGCCCAAAACATTTACGTGTAGACTCATAATGACATACTTATCACAAACAAAGATAATGTAACTACTTTTCCAACAATAGCAACACAATTATTATTGTCACCATTTTTTTTCTTGTATAATTTGTATCTTGAGTTTGAAATATAACTTTTTATATGCTTTTTCGTACCACAATAATAATCATCATTTACATATATATATATATATATATAAGATTCGTATATCTAGACTTTGACTTGCTTCTATCTTTTAACTTGTCTTTCTCTCCTTTGAAGTTGCTTCTACCCTCATTTAGTTGGGGGATAACTGATAAGTTATTTCAAAATTGTTAATTCTATATATTTTAAATATGAGATAAAAATAATATTATAATTTCGGAATAACTAAAAGATAAGTTATCTCTTGATTTTATCTCAATCAAATATGGAATAAACTCATTCTAAAATTAATTTTGAAAGTAGTAGGGGAACTTACATAAATTCCACTAGTTTAAGAGCTAATTACTTAGATAAACTCTATTTTGCAATATTACGTATCTTATCAGATTTTTGGTTGTCCAGATACGATGAGATACATGTATCTGGAGATACATGAGATCAAAATTAGGTGTAATTTGTTCTCAATACATTGTATCCAACTGGATTCGCATGTATCTGGGATACATAACAAATCCCACTCGCCTACCTCGCCTCTCTCGCATCTCGCTCGCCTCTCTCCCATCTTTGCTCGCCACTCTCCGATGTATCTGCTATCCCAGATACATGCGAATCACACCAGATACATACAAATACATATATTTAGTGTGTATCTAGTGTGATTCACATGTATCTGGGATACGTACGACTCTTGCTCGCCTCTCTCCTTATTTTTGTGTATCTGATAGCAAAAATACATGTATCTAAGTGTATTTTCCTCAATATATGGTAGAAAACTCTTAATTAGTGGTAAGATACCTAATTAATAATAATATATATGGTAGTAAAGTATATCAATGTAATTTTTCCAATTAGTAATCCTTGTACCAAACGGGCCCTTATTATGAAAATTATTAAAAAAAGGAAAGAAAGAAGAGGCTTGATATTTTTTCATTACTTCATTGTCCCGAACAAATCGATCTTGGAATATTCTATGATCACCACATCATTGAGAGCTGAATTAGTAAAAAAAAAAACAGAGTTTTTCAAGAGTATTATAATCTAACATGGTATAATAACACACACATTCCAAACAATTAATACCTACATCTTTAAAATATGATTAGAAATAGGACAATTCTCTCCTTGTATATATCTCAAATTTATTAATTGCTTTAGAAGAAATAACTAATTGTTACTGCCTGTCTCGAAGCATTAAGTATCTCATTTATTCCATAAGGTTTTAACATGCATATCATTTACAAAATGGTTAAGAACATTGTCTTCTATACATTGCATTAATATATAACCACAAATGTGTCATTTTAATTCCCACCAATTACACAGTTACCTTCACAAGACTTTGAAATATGCCCGTCATTTCTGGCTAAGTTTAGACATGTTTTTAACACTCTTCTCGGTCTTTTATTAAGAGTTACAAGAGTTTGAGACCACTTGCTATGTCATGTGGCAGATCAGGGGTTTATCTGAGAAGTGTTTTTAAGACTGTCAATTGTTCGAGGACGAAACTAATAATTTGCACCAAGTTTAAGAATATTTTTAATACTTCTCTCTATGTAAATTTGGAAGAAGTTAATGAAGATAATAGTTCAAGAAAAAATGAAATTAACTTTCATAATCTTTTTTCAAGACGTAAATGAAAAGGAGTATTGGGTCATCCCATTATTTGATCCAAGCAATTAAACTTTAGGAGAATCGGATCATGATATAACCTATTAACTGATTTGACATCCTTTTTAATCGTTCAAGTTTGATTCAACTCGCTCATTTACCATCCACGGAAATTATAATTTCATTGTCCTTAATTGAGCTGGAAACACCTTAACATACGTACTGAAAAAGAAGGCGTTGGAAAGAAGTTTCTAGAAAGTATTTACTTTATTAAGCATAACATAGCAAGCGTACATGCAAAGCAATAATAATGAAGTCATTTGCATAACCAACGAGGGCCGTGGTGCGGTGGTGGAGTGATAACCAGAGTCTCATGTTCGATCTCATTAGGTATGAAGTTGCCTTTGTTAGGGAGCGCATTACTCCAAATGTGGTACTTCAATCGACACGAACTCCAATATAGATAAAACCAAAAAAATAGAAGTCATTTGCATAATTTCGAACTACTTTGTCATAAATGTATTACTAGGAATTTATGGCTAGTTGATTGCATCCAATTAACACCTCTCTCAATTGGGTGTCCAATTTCTCTCACCTAACTTCCCTACCCTTCCATTCTCCCAACGCTTAATTCCATAATAAATGCACCTTCACTTTCTCCTCCTTTCATTATCTTATAAAAAAGATATACATTATCCCTATGTTTCCATCCAAAACAACAAACAACTACGTCTCAATCCCAATTATGGCTCGAGAAGAACATCTTCTATCGACGGAGATTGTGAATCGAGGGATATCGGATGAGGGATCACAAACGTTCTCCGTTAGGGTACGGAGGCGTTTGCCAGATTTCTTGCAATCAGTTAACCTAAAATATGTAAAGTTAGGGTATCATTACTTGATAAAACATGGGATATATTTGGCTATATTGCCAGTGTTGGTGTTGGTTTTTAGTGCTGAAGTTGGGAGTCTAAGTAGAGAGGAGTTGTGGATGAAAGTTTGGGATAGTACAACAGGTTATGATTTGGCTACAGTGTTGTCATTTGTGGCACTCTTTGTCTTCACTACCTCTCTTTATATCATGTCTAAGCCAAAACCTATTTACCTTCTTGATTTTGCATGCTACAAGCCAAGTGATGATCTTAAGGTAATTTTTACTTGTATATTTTTTTGTGTGTTCTCTAGATCCCGCGTGAACGTGGGATGGTTCGTGCACCAAGCTGTTAATCATTTCCTTTCCTTATTAATCTAACTTGTTTGAACGAGGTTCTTTTGAAAATAACTCTCTACATCCATGATGTAGGGGTAAGATCAGTGTACGCCCTATTTTTTAAGACTTCACCCGTGAGATTATATTAAATATGTTGTTGTTTATATGTTTGTTTTTAGACATATTCATCTACTATAGTACTAACTTTTTGTTGTTATTTTTTGTATATATTTAGTTAGTTAACCATTTCTAGGAGTGAAGTAAAAATATGATTAGTTGACTAGTTTTATAAAAAAGATTAGATACGTGTGAAAATTATATAAAAGGTAAAATGATAAATTGATAATTGTCGTATTAGAAGATTTAGTCAAATATTCTTTTAATAAAGTGAGCACATAAGAGCTAGCTGACCCTTTTTGCCTCCTCTTCTCTAATTAAAAAAAGAGAGTAAATTAATCTACTTTACATTGGAGCATATAGTAAAGTTATATGGTTAAAGTGTAAGTTTTGTGTTACATCATAAGATTAAGTTATTATATGATCTATAATAGCTTAAAAATTAAAGTAATTAAACAACCTTTCAGAACATGTTAATTTATACTGATATTACTTATTCTTAATGCATGTCATGTTAATATCTTGGTAGGTAACAAAGGAACAATTCATCGAGTTAGCGCGAAATTCGGGCAAATTCGATGAGTCTAGTCTCGAATTTCAGAAAAGAATTCTAGAATCTTCTGGAATTGGGGACGAGACCTACGTCCCCAAATCCATTGGATCGTCAGAAAACACAGCCACCATGAAAGAAGGACGATTCGAGGCATCAACGGTGATGTTCGGAGCACTCGATGAACTTTTCGAGAAGACGAAAATTCGTCCGAAAGACGTCGGAGTATTGGTGGTGAATTGCAGTATTTTCAACCCAACTCCATCACTTTCAGCCATGATAATAAATCACTATAAAATGAGGGGAAATATTCTTAGTTTTAATTTAGGGGGAATGGGTTGTAGCGCTGGAATAATAGCGTTAGATTTGGCACGTGACATGTTACAAGCTAACCCTAATAATTATGCTATCGTGGTTAGTGGTGAGATGGTTGGATATAATTGGTACCCTGGTAAAGAGCGGTCCATGCTTATCCCGAATTGCTTTTTTCGAATGGGTTGCTCCGCCCTCCTCCTCTCTAATCGTCGTCGCGACTACCACCGTGCTAAGTACAGCCTCGAACACATCGTGAGGACACATAAAGCTTCCAATGATCGTGCATTCAGGTAAGTATTTCTCGAATTATGATCATTTTGTCTAAACATTTTAAACTGTCATTTTTAATTTTTTTTTTATATATTTAGTGACGATAAGATTTGCATTCAAGACCTACGACTTTTCGTACGAGCGCATTAATATCGTAAAATTAAGTGTTATAGGGACGTGTCCTACTAAAGTTTGAAAGACAGCTAATTTTGCAAACAGATACAATTTTGTGTGCTTTTAATGTTAGATATATAGGTGATATATATATGGTACTTGAGGGTGGGTGTACATTTAATTTCAAACTATATGGTTGAGCCATTTATTTCAACTAGGTAAATAATGTCTCAACTGTCTAATAAATGACTTTAAATTCTGGGGACCAACATACTACTCTACTGATTTTTTCCTCAGTTCATTATATTAAAAAAAATTGTTTATTTTTATTTGCTCAATTTGAGAAATAAAAAATTAATTTATGTTTTATATATTTATTTTATCCTTATTATGAAGTATTATCCATTTCTCATAAGTATATTTTAAAATATTAAATTTTTTATATTTAAAAGATGCGACAATAAACCTAATATGAAAAAATAAAAATGGACGGAGGAGTACGTTCACATTTGTGTTCATAAAGATATTGTCGACATTTTATAAAAGATTAATTTAATAGTCATCGACTTTAATGAGGACTTGTCACTAGGCAGTTAGCCAAACCAAACAAAGCATTTAATTTACTAGTTTTATATACATTTATTTATTTATGTGGACAACACAATATTCATTTGTTGACTTTGATAGGCCATAAAGTTTTTTTAGACATAAAAAATAAAATTTTAAAAATGGCCGTTTTAATCAGTACTCTTTTCCTCTTGTCATCTTTAATTGGAGAAAAATGCATTTTACCCTCTTTTTTCATTAGGTTGATTTAATCATTATGTGTATTAATTACTTACAAGAAAATGCATTAATACACATATTTGTCTAATTTGTGTCAGTTGATTTCCTGAAAATTATGCTTAATTTAAACAAGCTTTTCTCTCATAAAAAGAGATCAATTTGAAAAGATTATATATATTACACAGTTAAAAATAATAATAACAAAAATAAAATAAAACAAATATAAAAACAACTTCACAATAGTCTGGATGTCATAATCCTAATAATTATGTCTATGCCACTGGCCACATGTAGATTTTCTAGTACTCTTGTCACAATTTAAGCGGCATCGTTAAAATTTTGCTAGTCAAACCTGTTTAGTTTGACCGTGAGTCTAAACATAATTTTTTTAAAATCATTTTAGAAATAAAATTTACATATTTGAAAACTACATAACAAGCATTATAAGTCAAAATAATTAAATGTCATATGAAAAAAATATGATAATTTTTTTTTTTGTTTAAATCTTGAAATTCAAAAAAATGTCACATAAATTAGGACAAAACAGAACATAAAAAATGTGATCATAGCTCGTGAAATTTGACATTTTAGGATTTGATGTGTTTGGTTAATGCATAATTTCTCTTTAACATCATCCGTCAATGTATATAACTTAAACTTTATTGCTAAAGTCGAGTACAAAAATTATACTACATTTTTCAGGTGCATTTACCAAGAAGAAGATAGCCAACGTTACAAGGGGCTAAAGATAAGCAAAGATTTAGTAGAAGTTGGAGGAGATGCATTGAAGACTAATATTACTACATTAGGCCCTTTGGTTCTACCTTTATCAGAACAACTATTCTTCTTTGGAAACTTAGTTTGGAGGCACTTATTTGGCAATAAAAATGCCAAAGTAAATAATAATAACAATAACAATTCCCAGCAGGCCAATAATATTAAGCCCTATATTCCAGACTACAAACTTGCCTTTGAGCACTTTTGTGTCTATGCAGCCAGCAAAACTGTCCTTGATGAGCTTCAAAGAAACCTAGACTTGAGTGAGGAAAATATGGAAGCATCTCGCGCCACGATCCATCGATTTGGTATTAATATTGAACTATGTGAACATCTCATATATATATAACATGTTAAGTTATATTATTAGTAATTATATATTATTATGTCTGAACAGGTAACACGTCTAGTAGTAGCATTTGGTACGAGTTGGCTTATTTGGAGGCTAAGGAGAAAATCAGAAGAGGCGATCGTGTGTGGCAAATTGCATTTGGGTCGGGTTTTAAGTGTAACAGTGCGGTTTGGAAAGCTATTCGTCGCGTTAAGAAGCCTTCAACGAATCCTTGGCTTGGTTGTGTTGATAGGTATCCAGAGTCTCTCACACAATAAACGTGAGTTTAATTTTATGGTCGATTTGGAGTTGGAAGATCGATGGAGATTTATGAATGACTATATAAATGTATAGTCTAAGAGTATTGATATTATAATTAAGTTAAGTTGATTTATGGAAATTAAAGTACTTATTTTATTAGAATATTGACCTCGATCACATGGATTGTTAATGAAATTTATGTGTTCCAAGTTTAACAAACATTTATAGGTCCCTTCTTTAATTTCTTATCGTCTATAATTTGTTAAATAAATGTATTGTGAACATTTTATATTGGTGATAAACAAATATTTATGTATTACTTATTCATGTTTGTATTAATTAAGTTGGTCATCTTCTCAAAATTCTTGCTTAATTCCTATATTTCTTGTATTAGCATAAAATATTCATTGGGTCATAATCCTTTGTTCAAAATAATTCAATCATCACTTATACAACACGGTCAGGTTTATTTTTCATCTCTTATATTCTCCTTTTCTTTGTTTTTTTTAAAGAGCGTCTTTGGTGGGAAGAAGAATATTTCTCCTAATTTTTTTTTGAAAAATAAGTTGACTTTTTCTTCTCGTATTTGGTAAGTTAGCAAAAATGTGTTATCTTAAGAATATTATATGTAATTTAGTAGAACACTATAGGGGTGAAAAAGGTGGGGAGCGGGGCCTCAGGGGTAGCGAGGGTGAGATGGTAAAGGGGTAGGGATTGGAGGCGTTGGATGAGCGGGGAAGATATAATAAACATAGAACATCGCTTATATATAAAACTTATTTTCTCTATTTTTAATAAGAAAGTCATTTTTCATATTTTTAAACAACTTATTTTCTTAGAAAAAATATTTTTATTATTCAGACATGAAAATATAAGAAAGAATTTTTAGAAAAATCATTTCTACCATACCAAACACACCCATAATGTCAATAATTATTGGCAATGTCCCAATCATTAAGCCACAACTTTCATGTTTCCATGGTTTCTTTTTATCTTTATTTCTTTACACTTTTATTCAATTTCATTCCAAATCTCTTCATCTTTATATCACTTCATTCCTACACATTAAAATATAATATTAATAAATAAATAATATAATCAATACTCAACAGATAATTAAAGGTATTATAATGTGAGAAAAATAATAACTAAAATATGTATTTATGTCCGAAGATGCCTCACATTTAAATTCTGGTTCGTTCTCGAGCAAATATTAAAACTCAATTTGTATACGTAATATTATATAAACAATATATATAACTTTTATATACTATTTATGCAATATCGATACATTACATAATTATTTATATAATATCGATATATTACAGAACTATTTATACAATATCGATATATTACATAATTATTTATATAATACTAATACATTAGATAACTATTTATACAATATTGATATATTATATAACATTACATATACAAATAATCATTTTATTAGAATTTTTTTTTATAATCTGTATAATTATATAAAAGTAAATTTACGTCGAGCCTATTTAAAGGAATGCACACCCAACCAAGAAATAAATAAGCTCTCTCCTTAGCTCCAAAGCTTAAGATATATAAATGTGTGTATACTAATCAGTCTTTTGATTGTGTGTAAGGTGATATAGGGAATATGCATGGAAGAGCTTAAGGATCATCTTCTATGTTTACCTCTCTTATTTAATCATTCAATACTCTCTGGAACATGTTAGGAAGAAGACAAAATTGATTATTTTTCTTTTTTTATAAAAAGGGATAAAATGGCCTGGAAAATTGTGTGTATGATAAGATAGTGTGTTTTAAATTTCGTTACTCCTATTGTTTAAGGGAAATTTAAGGATATGGTATACGGTTAACCATTTACTTTTACTTTTTTTTTTTGAATTCTTGCTATGATCATTTACTTTTGAATAAGCGACATAAAAATTATTTTCATTTTATAATAAGATATATTTGTCCCAAAAAAAATAAATTATTGACAAAGAAAAAAAACAAATTATGAAGAAATTATAAGTCACTTTAGAAACAATAGATAGAAACTCTTTAAACAAAAAATGTAATAACAAGTTGCTCTTCCTTCCTTCCTTTTTCCCATTGATTTCGTGTAGTGCAGGTGATCAGTTGAATATATAAAAATTATACGAAGTGTATATATATATATATATATATATATGTCACGTTCCGAGCCTACATCATGGACGAGACTGGCACTCGAGAATCATTGATGGCCCCAAGCGAACCCTTGACATGGCTTAAATCATAGCGGAAGACTTAAAACATTAATATAAGGATTCAATGCATCTTTACTCAACTGATTAAAAGGTAACTTAGAACGTTTAAAGATAAAACATTCAACATAGCCAAAGTGGCAACTCAAGTCTTAACATAAACAATAAAAATGTAAAGACAAATGAATTACTAACTGTCTATGAAGCCTCTAAACTAGGAGGGATGTCGGGACAAGACCCCCGATCATCCTAACAGCTGAAAACTACTAAAGTAATATAAATAGGGGTCCTCCGGAAAGCAAGGAGGCTCACCACCAGACTCTGAATGCTCAACTGGATCAACGAAGCGCTGGATGCTGATCCTGGTTACTTGTATCTGCATCATAATAAGATGCAGGCCAACTGGCATCAGTACAGTGAATGTACGAGCATGCGAGGGGAATGCTAAAACAGGACATAAGCTTGAAAGGAACTGAAAGAACATACCTGGACTCAACTCAACTTAACTCATTTCAATATAAATCAATAATGTAAATGCAATATAAAGAAAAACTTTTAAAACATGGATAACAACTCTGCGTATTTAGAAATACAATAATAACTCTGTATGTATGCAAAGATACAAATGAACTCTGGATGTATATAAAAATACAAATAACTCAATGTATATAAGAATACAAAATACTGTTGTGGGAGTTTCTCTATCTGACAACCATCACTTAAGAGCTATGTGATGATACAACGTTTTGCCTCACGCTGCCAGGACCGTCCTATACCTTGCCAAGGGCATACAACCTAACTCACTAAGTGAATCCACTAGTCTATGCTAAAAAACACTAAGGAATCATCTAAAAAGTATGACCCTTTTCTACCCATGATGGCTACATGGTTTATGGGGGCTGGGAGTTGTCTGAACTCTCCCCCATATCGGTGCTCAATACTACTCCCAAAATATACTAGCTCTTTATGTTTAAAAACATAACTTCTTTCTGTGATTTGAGATAATTGCTCAGAACTTAGCTCAAAGGCTCTCTTGGAAATCAAAGTTTTCTCTCTTGCTTAATTGTGAAAGCATTTACTCTTTTCTGAAAAACTAGCTCAAAGGCTCTTTTGGAAATCAAAGTTTCATTTCTTGTTTAAATGTGAAAAGTTTTAAAACAAAGTTAAAACTTTGTGAAAGACTTTTGGAAGTCTCTATGAACTTCTCTTGACTTGACTCTTAACTTTCCTTGAATTGAATTATGGATTCAAGGCTCATGATCTCATGTTATGGATGATTTCATGTTGTTTTGACGTAACTTAGAGTGCAGAAATCGACTAAAAAATATAGGTACGTTTCAAGGAAACTCGTACGGAAAGAAGTGAGAAATGGTAGAGAACCTGGCGTCCCTGGCGCTCTGAGTGGCGCGGGATGCCAGAGCTTAAGCTTCAGAACTGGGGATGGGGCGCATTGGCTGGCGCGGCTCCCCAGAGCCCAAACTACAGAACACAAAGTGGGGCGCTCTGGCTGGCGCGGCGCCCCACCCTTTTCGCAGAATTTCTCTGATTTTTCTTGCTCGTTTTTCAACTCTAAACCCTCTAGATTCAATTGGTTCTTTCCCCAAACACTTAGGTTCGACTGCATAACCAAAGTATGCAAGAATCTACTCAAAATGACATCTAATTTCATGAATTTAAATCAAGAATTTCAACAATCAAGAACCCAATAGAAACTTTAAACAAATCCATCAACAACTCAATTTCTATACTTTCAAGAATCAAATATCGCTGAATAAAATCATGATTGGCGCGTGGGTGAACTAACCCAACGTTATGTGATCTCACATACCTCGTAGGGATCACTCCTTGACGAAATCCACAAGCCTAGCTTCAAGAACTTGACGATTCCTTGCCTCTTCTCATCTTCTTTTCTCTACTCTCAAAACCCTAACTCTTTTTGATGAAGCGTAAACTGAACCAAATCAGTTTAGACCTCAACTTAATTACCAAAAATGAAATTAAATAATAGGTTAGTGAAAAGACCAAAGTACCCTTCTAAAATCCGGTTTTGACTTTCCTTATCTAGACAACCCAACTTCAAATGGGCATATCTCTCTCATACAAACTCGAAAATGACCAAACTCGGTGGCGTTGGAAAGATAATTCAAAGATATTTCCTACGATATCTTGTATCACACCTAACTCATCCTGAGATAGGAGTTGTGGTCGTTTGAATTTTATCCAAAACTCAAACTTAGCTTAACTTTGTCAAAGTTTCCAAATTTGATTATTTCCAAAAATGGTTTCTTTCTAATTCTTGTTCTTTCAAATAACTGGGTGTTACAATATCTCCCCCTTGGGAATGTTGTTTACATTTCTACTCTATTCAAATTGGGCGAAACGTCGCGGTGACTCAAAAAATAATCAATTAATTCAATTTTGAAAGAATTATAAGAAAAAATGAGTTTTAATGGAGTTGCCACCTAATTATAGGAAAAACTAGATAACCAATTAAAAATTTCTACGAAACCATTAGATTCTAGGTAAGGGGTTCAATTTATTTCGAAGGTAAGGTGTTTGGCATCCTTCGAAATCCACAATTGTGGGTCCCAGCTGAATTCATATTTTTTAAATTGAGGAGGAGATAAAAATAAATATACGAGTAAAACAAACATGCAATATACACAAGTAATAAAATAAAACAATAATATAATAAACGGCCTAACGTCAATATATACGAAATAATGAATAAAAAGTATAATTCGAACTTCATTCGAATAGCTTCAATGGAAAGCAACTCCGGGTACCTGTAAAGACACTTAGTAAAAGTGTTAGTAATAAATAAATATGAATAAAAATAAATAAATAAAATAATAACTTAAAAATAAAAACCCGTCTTATTAACATGGGAAGTCTTGGAAATCGACGGTAATTTCTTCATCGGCCAATTTTAACATATAAATATATTAATTTAAATTAAATTTCCGTCTTTTAAAATGTGGAGGCCTCGAAAACTGACGGAGAAATTATTTCATTGACCAATTTTAACATGTAAGGAATATATTCAATTATAATAATATAAATAAGGAACAAGAATAACAAAAACATCACTTTAAAACAATAAACAGTGGATATAAATATAGCAGCCAATGATAAATCAATTTAGTGCATAACAATTGCGACATAACAAAGCATTACACTAATTTCCCTAAGATAAACACTAAAACAATATGAATATAACGAGAACAAGGTAAATAATTTGACGGATAATATAAAAAAATCAACCACAAAATATTTTAAATAATTTCAACATCCTGGAAACATTTTTAGGAAGAATCACTAAAATAAATTTATACAAAACAACTAATCCATAAATAATAATAAAATAAGGCTAACATACACAACACAATCTACAGAAATAATTACTTCACCCAGGAAAAATATCAATTACTTTGCAATCATAAAACAGAGACTAAATAAAACTTAAAAGGAGAAAGAAGGGTACGTATGTTACCGGAGAATATTGGATCTGATTTTTTCTTGTGACCGATTCCGAGGAGAGCATGGGTTCTGGTCGGTGTCGTGGGTGTTGTCATTGTTGCTTCCTGGAGGAGCTTGTGGAGCTGCTGATTTGTTGGAGCTAATAGCTCGCTGGTTCGTCGTACATGGCGACACAACAGTGGTGGAGTTCACAAGCTGGTGGATTTTGCCATCATCGCGGCTGCTTCTCGCGAGCTCAGAGCTCATTTCGCTAGAGGTCGTTCGCGGATCTGGTTCGATGTAGTAGTGGCTGTGATTTCATTGAGTTGCTTTTGGTGGTTGTTTCTGTTGTTTGGAGGTAGTTCTTTGTCGGAGTTGCCAGTGAGCTCGGAGTTCACCATTAATGGTGAAACTCGAGCAAGGAGGAAGGAAGAAACAGTGGTGCTGGGTTTATTTTTGGTCTGGGTCGGGGTTTTTGGAGTGGGGTTCGGTTTTTGGTGGTTTTGGTTTGAAGAAGGGGTTTGGTTCGTGGTGTTCCGGCGAGGTTTCGCCGGAAAAATGGAGAAGAGGGAGATGGGTGTGTTTGGTTTGCTGTTGTGTTGTTGTTTGGTAGCTGTTTGTTGTTGTTGTTAACAGCTCGGTTTGGTGGTGTTTCCGGCGAGGTTTCACCGAGAAAAAGGAGAAAATGAATTGGGGTTACCGGAGCTTTGCCGAATCCCGGTGTGGTGGTGACCGGAAAGTTAATGAATAGTGAAACCCTTTTTGTGAATAAAAATCTGAAAATCTACAACTCTCATCTAAAAAATAATTCACTACCCCTTAGCATAATGACCAAACTATTCTTTAAATAGGAAATTGAAAACTATCAATAGTGCAATACCATTATCTTAAAATCGTAGGCCAAAACCACGGTTAATAAAATATCTGTGTATGAAATCTTATCCATAGCAGAATGAATTTCTAGACTGTGCAAAATATCAAAATGAATATATTAACAAATGTAACGAATCAAATAAATATTAAAAAATGTGATGAACGTAATCAATGACATGTAAAAATGCAATTTAACAGAAATAATTAGTTAATCAAAAATGAAAAAATATTTGAACGTAGTCAACCGGCTGTGACAAAAAATATGTAATTAAAATTAATTGATAAAGAATTCTGGAATTTTGACAAATAATGATAAATATCGATAAACTTATTTAAAATTATAAAAAATGTATTTTGAACTATTAAATAAATAAAACTTAAAAGTTACGAATTTTGAAAATGTTAGGCTAAAATTGGGTGTCAACAAACATTCGTCCTCGAATGAGATTACTCTTAGAAGGCTAAGGGTGTATCATCTAACATCTAGCTTAAACACCCAACTAGATACATGTTGCCTGCGAGAGCTTGATAAACCTGTGATGAAATCCATATTGATCATCTCCCACTTTCATTCCGGAAGTTCTATATTCTGAGCCATACCACTGGGCCTCTGGTGTTCTACTTTTACTTGTTGACAATTCGGGCATTTAACAACGAACTCAGCAATACCTTTCTTCATACTATTCCACCAATATACTTCTCTCAGGTCACGATACATCTTTGTGGAACTCGGATGGATAGAATATATGGAGCTATGAGCTTCCTTCATAATCCTTTCTTGAAGCCTTGATACCTCAATACACCATCTCCCCCTTGTTCAAAAGCCATTACTTTTTGCTTATAAACATTTGCCTTCAATTCAAGCAAAATAGAATCTTGGTCTTGTTTCTCTTTCACTTCTGACACTAATGATGATTCAGCCCCATTCATCACCACTACTCCTCCTTCTATGGAATCCATTAGTCGAACTTCTAATCGTGCAAGCCTATGCACATCTTTTTCTAACTCTTTCTCCTCTTCCTCAAAATGGGCGGTACTACCCATAGACAATCTACTCAAGGCATCAACAACAACATTAGCCTTACATGGGTGATAAAGAATACTCATGTCATAATCCTTGAGTAACTCTAACCACCTTCTTTGTCTGAGATTAAGCTCTTTCTGACTAAACACATACTGAAGACTCTTATGATCGGTGAACACATCTACATAAAGATAATGACGCCATATTTTCAAAGCAAATCTAACGGCAGCCAACTCTAGATCATGGGTTGGATAATTCCTCTCGTGAACCTTAAGCTGTCTGGAGGCATAAGCTATAACTTTGTCATTCTGCATTAACACACAACCCAAACCAACTCTAGACGCATCACAATATACAACAAAGCCTTGCGTACCCTCTGGTAAGGTCAATACTGGGGCAGTAGTCAACCTCTTTTTCAATTCCTGAAAGCTTTTCTCACAAGCTTCAGACCATTGAAACTTCACTGTTTTCTGAGTCAACTTAGTCAAAGGAGATGAAATAGATGAAAATCCCTCGACGACCTTTCTATAATATCCAACCAACCCCAAGAAACTCCAAATATTAGTTGGAGATGTGGGTCTAGGCCAATTTTGCACTGCCTCTATTTTCTGAGTATCAACTCTAATTTCATTACCGAAAAAAATGTGGCCTAAGAACGCCACAGACTCAAGCCAAAACTCACACTTAGAGAACTTAACATATAACTCTTTATCCTTTAGATTTTGGAGAACTACTCTGAGATGACTAGCATGATTTTCCTCATTCCTCGAATAGATTAGAATGTCATCAATGAACACGATAAGAAACATATCTAAATAAGGCTTGAATACTCTATTCATAAGGTCCATTAACGCTGCAGGTGCATTAGTTAAACCGAACGACATGACCAGAAACTTATAATGACCATAACGGGTCCTGAATGTTGTCTTTGGAATATCACATTTCCTTACTTTCAACTGATGGTAGCCTGATCTGAGGTCTATCTTAGAAAAACAAGTGGCACCCTGAAACTGATCGAAAAGATCATCAATTCTCGGAAGAGGATACATATTCTTGATAGTAACCTTATTCAACTGACGGTAATCTATACACATTCTAAGAGAACCATCTTTCTTTCTCACAAATAAGACCGGAGCGCCCCAAGGTGAGACACTTGGTCGAATGAAACATTTCTCTAGGAGATCTTTCAGCTGCTCTTTTAACTCCTTCAACTATGCTGGTGCCATTCTATGGGCGGAATAGATATAGGACGAGTATCGGGAATAATATCTATACCGAAGTCTATTTCTCTCTCAGGAGGGACTCCGAGAAGATAATCTGGAAAGACTTCTGGAAACTCTTTTACTACTGCAACTGACTGGATATGAGGTATCTCAACCCTAGAGTCATTAACTCAGACTAAGTGATAGACACACCCCTTGGAAACTAACTTCATCGCCTTAAGGTACGAAATAAAACGACCCTTAGGCACTGCTGAACTACTCTTCCACTCTATAACTGGTTCACTGGGAAACTGGAACTTGACTACTCGAGTTCTACAATATATTGATGCATAACAGGCATGAAGCCAGTCCATACCTAGAATGACATCAAAATCTACCATATCTAACTCAACAAAGTCAGCCATGGTACTCTTGTGATTGACTGAAATTGTACAATCACGATAGACTCTCTCTACTATAATAGACTCACCAACAGGTGTAGAAACACTGAATGGCTCAAGAAGTTACTCAGGAAGAACATCAAAATTCATCGCAACATAAGGAGTTACAAAAGATAAACTCGCCCTTGGATCTAGCAAAG
Organism: Solanum etuberosum; assembly: GCA_029582245.1. Taxonomy (NCBI): domain Eukaryota; kingdom Viridiplantae; phylum Streptophyta; class Magnoliopsida; order Solanales; family Solanaceae; genus Solanum; species Solanum etuberosum. The sequence goes on along the minus strand of JAJONR010005524.1, from coordinate 2,157 downwards.
CATAAACATCAAAGTTAAAGACTTGGATCATACTAGTGACAACATTTGGCGAATCCTCTTGCTCTTGGTGACTAGTGATAACATGAAGACGGTTTGCTTCTCCGCCTGCCCCTGAAGTAGCTCATCTAGATGCAGCTCTGTCTGGCGTAGCAACTGAAGAAGACTGGGCTCTATTGCCCCCATTACCATTACCCTGCCTGTTCATTGGACACTCTCTCATTAAATGACCATTCTGGCCACACTTGAAACAACCAGTGGAACCATCACGACACATCCCTGAGTGACTCCTACCACACTTAGCACATGCATGAGGCTTACTACCCCCTTGTGCCATACTACCCTGAGAATGGGCAGGTCTAGCTCTGAAACCCTGTGAATTCTGACTATTGTACTCACCTTTGTTCCTTGGTGCAGGTGTACTAGCAGATGATGGAGCAGGCCCTTTCTGTTTCTATTGGAAGGAAGACTGGTTCGTATTACTCTTTTGTTGCCCGGACTCATTCTCTGATGTTTTAGGCCTCTTATTCTTAAACTCTTCTCTATCCCTCAACTTGCCCTCCTCAACCTGCTGCACATGGATCATCAGCCTTGCTATGTCCATATCTTTTATCAGCATAACTGTCTTTCCTTCCTTGCTTGACAGACGAGACAACCCAGCAACGAATAAACTCATCCTGCTCCTCATGTCAGCAACCTCTCCGAAGCATAGCGGGAAAGTTGCGTGAACTTCAGACTGTACTCATAAAAACTCATAGATTCCTACTTAAGGGTGAGGAACTCTCGTACCTTTGCCTCTCTCAGTTCTTGGGGAAAGAAACCCCCCAAGAAGGCCTCCTCAAAACAAGCCCAACTCACAAGTGGTGCACCCTCAGCTCGGTTCTTCTTCCATTGGTCAAACCAGATCCTAGCGACACCCTTCATCTGGTATGCAACTAGTTCCACCCTCTTAGCATCAGCAACATGCATGATTAAAAAAATCTTCTGAAGTTCCTCAACAAAGTTTTCAGGATCCTCAGTAACACTTGAACCAGTGAAGCTTGGAGGATTCATCCTTAAGAACTCACGGATCCTTGAAGTATCAGTCCCTTCCTGTCGATTCTCTCTCTGTCCAACTTGATTGGTCACAGCTTGACTTAGCATCCGGATAGCTTCACGAAATTCAGCATTGGTGACCTCTCCTTGGGGTTGCACTTCTGGTGCATTAGGTACCCATTGTTCTTGTGGTTCAACATTTCTTCTAGCCGGACGACCTCTGTCAGCTCTTCGTGGAGGCATGATCTGAAAGACACGCGTAAGCACGGAGTAGAAGAAACTTTTTAGAGATACACTCTATCGCACGAAATGAGTATGAAATAAGTGAGATAGTTCCTAAAATTTTGCAGCCTCCTAATTATAGATGTGGTGCGCTTCACACCGATATCTAGGACTCTACAGACACGGATTCATAGACTCCCTAGGACTCTTGAACTCTGTGTTCTGATACCAAGTTTGTCACACACCGAGCCTACGCACTCGAGAACCATTGCTGGCCCAAGCGAACCCTTGGCATGGCTTAACTCATAGCGGAAGACTTATAACATTAATACAAGGATTTAATGCATCTTTATTCAACTGTTTAAAAGGTAACTTAGAACGTTTAAAGATAAAACATTCAACTTAGCCAAAGTGGCAACTCAAGTCATAAAATAAGCAATAACAATGTAAAGACAAATGAACTACTAACTCTCTATGAAGCCTCTAAACTAGGAGGGATGTCGGGACAAGACCTCCGATCATCCTAACAATTGAAAACTACTAAAGAAATATAAATAGGGGTCCTCCGGAAAGCAAAGAGGCTCACCACCAGACTCTGAGTGCTCAACTGGATGAACGAAGCGTTGGATGCTGATCCTGGTTACCTGTATCTGCATCATAATAAGATGCAGGCCAACTGACATCAGTACATTGAATGTACGAGCATGCGAGGGGAATGCTAAAACAAGACATAAGCTTAAAAGGAACTAAAAGAACATACCTGGGCTCAACTTAACTCATTTCAATAAAAAGCAATAATGTAAAGGCAATATAAAGAAAAGCTTTTAAAACATGGATAACAACTCTGTGTATTTAGAAATACAATAATAACTCTGTATGTATGCAAAGATACAAATGAACTCT
>JAJONR010005523.1:0-48991 GCA_029582245.1 Solanum etuberosum | reverse complement strand
TTGGAGGTTATAAATTAACCTCCTCCCCTTCATTGTAAATAATCCCAAAAATTTGTATCTCTTCTCCTCTATTAATTAAATAGTCCAATTGGGCGGTGTTTGGAGATTAAGCTAAATTAGCTGAACTCCGTTAACAAAATTCTGGTGTTCTTTTTAGTATTCAATATTATTTGTCGGGTTAATTATTCTGTTGCTTTTGTGGGCTAAATCACCCGATTTTTCCCAACAAGTGGCACGCCCAGTGTCCGGTTTGAAATAAGAAGAAGAATTGAAAATTAAGGAGAGAACCAAATATACGTATGAAAAGAATTCTAGAATGAGAAAAAGGAGACAAAAAAGATTAGAACTCTATTTAAAACGGTTGACAAATAAAAAGAGAGATAAAATAGGAATAATAAAACAATATTTTTTTTCTTTTCAAGAAAATAAAAGCAGCAATCAAACGTGTTTAGAGAAAAATAAGGAGAACAAAAATACATTTTTTAAGAAAAAGAAAAATAACACTATTGAATGCCAAATAAATAAAACAAAGTCTTTTTCTTGCTAAAAAAATAAAAATAGGCTATTTATTGCTAATTTAGTCTATAGGTTGTTATGTTGCCATTTTGTCAACAAATCTTATGTATATATGGAGTATTTAGTTTGTTCTATATATTTTTTCTGTTTGCTATTTATACATATTCGTTGGCCATTTTACTAGGAAAAAAAGACTTCGACCAGACTTGCAGAATTCAGCTTTCAAGTAATGCAACAATATAATATAATTGAAGGAATCAAAGCTTATTTATTATATATGGTTGATTTAAAAAAAAAAAAGAATTTCTTCTAGATACTTATACTAATTATAAATAGACAAAATGAGATGGTAAACACTTTTTTACATCTAACATTGGCTTCGAGTCACCATATAAGTGAATACACACAAGGAGGAGTAACGTTCTCATAGGGAAAAGCGGGTTTTAGAAAATATTTCACATTGGGGAAAACAATACTGCTTGTATGTTGTGAATTTTGGAAATACAGTATAACTTTTTTCTTTTCACTTAATTATGACATAATTAAGAAAATTAAATAGCAATATCCAGTATCCTCAAACATATTTTACTTTACGGAGAAAAAATACAAGGTTGAAATGTTCTGTAAACTCACTACTCATCTAAGCACTACATCAGAACATTGCTTTCTTATACTGTTTTTGATTTCATAAATAAAATGGGGCAGATAACAAATGTACAGAGCAGAAACATCCTAAATCTCTAAACCACAGGCTCGGTAGCCATACTTTGTCCCTCTCGCGGATTCAGTTTCTGCTATAATATACAAGGTAGCGAAGATATACCTGGAAAATAACGATTGGATTAGCAGGATCCAGCTAGAAAGTGTTACTGTCACAGCTTAATGTTCTTCTCTTTACCTACAAAAGATGACATTTACGAAAGGTTTAGACATATGAGGTACAATTTCTAGGGATCAAGAATGTGTAGAACAAAACAGCAATCTCACCAAATATTTTTGTTTTTAGGGGGAACCTTAAAGACGATCCCTTCAGTTTAACGTCTCTGAGATGCTTGCTCCTGCTTGGTTTCTCCGGTTTTGCCAGACCATTGCTGCTTTCTCCAGCCGAGGGAACATTTCTTTTCTTAACCTTTTCATGGTACACAGCAGGTGGTGCAAGCCTCAACTGAGGGATACTCTCTATTTGCATAGACTGGTGGGTTTTTTGAAGATTAAGGAGGAGGTCAAACTGCATAATATCACATGTGATCAGTCGAGCCTAGATTTTGGGGTGCAGGGGTAAGGACATGGGAGTATCAAGCATAGAATTATTAATAGAGAACTTTCATACCCTTGAAACAGACTGAAGTCCGTAGGAGTTGTCGAAACCATCATTCTCGTGTGGATATAGACCAGTCGTACCATTTGTTTGATGGGATTTTGATATAGACTTCACCAATCCATTCTCCACAAGCATAGATTTACTTCTCAACTTCTCTGAATTCTTTCTTGGCATACAAATAGGACATCCTGTTGAGTTACCCCTGATTGATGCTTCACTTTCCTGAGGTTCACATTGCTGATGTGTTGCATGACCACAAGTAAAAATTTGAATGCTAGAAGCTGAGAAATCTTTTGTGAGGGGACAGTTACAAATGCAACATAGGAGGTTCCGAGGTGCAAATCCATGAGAAGCTCCTCTTTTCAGTAAGCTCAAGGAGGAGAATGTATCATCTTCAATCAATGATTTAGCGGTATCCTGTAACAGTGTGTGAAAGAAGAGTCTATGAAAATATTTGTCAGAGATTGGTAAAGTTACTTTAAAGAGTCCAGATCTGAATCCTTTATCGGAAAGGAGTCCTTGAAGAGCTAGAACTTGTCAACACCCACCCACCCAAACAAACACAAAAAGGAAAACTCTGGAAACCTAGAAGGCCTTTACATGATAAAATGGCAAGTAAAAAGTTTAACGCAGTGCTATTAGTTTGCTGATATGAACTTCATTGCACTAATTCCAATGAAAATTACCAATTTTCTTTTTACCGCAGTGATATTAGTTTAGCTGATATGAACTTCACTGCACTAATTCCAATGAAAATTACCAATTTTTTCTGTTCTTTTTTCTAGTTAGCTGTTCTAGATAGAAATCAAGAACGATGATTGTGCTGCATCTCCAGCTACTCGGACAAAATAAATCAAAAAAGTAGTGAAGGATCAGTCCCTTGCACTACATTGTTGCAAAATCAACTTCCACATTGAGGTTCCTAACATAAAAGTTTAGGTATTTTGAAATTGGGATTCAAGCAACAGAAAGAGTTACTTCCAAAGGATGTCATAGATGCAAGAATACAAAAACGGAAGAAAAAGGACTTCAACTCATGCAGAAGAGGACATTAATTATTTCACTTCTTCATATTTTCATCAATTAATCGAAGGTTTTCTAGTGAGAAATCCAGAGACATAAAAGGTTTAACACATTGAGTAGCCAGATATGGGAATTCTTTCTACAACCAATTAAAAAATAAAAGGTGTAGGCCAACAGATGATATTCAGACACCAAACAACAAGGAAAAACCTATTTAAGTAAATGTTCACAAGCAATTTAAAATTTTACATCATGTGAATGGATGATGTACAATTGACATGCCATACTCGGAAAAAAAAACGAGAGATGAAAAAGAGACGAGGAAACCTACCAAAATCCGCCTCTCAAAGTCATATGTTCCAAGCATCCCCAGTATAGTAGGTTTGAAATCACCAAATTCCTGTGTCTCATTATCTGAAAGAAGCTTTAATATGATCCTCGGGAGGCTTACATATCCAATCATTCCTTCAACAATCTCTTTGATAAACACAGAGAGCAATTTCCTGAGGATGTGAGCATTTCTATGAGATTTTGACACCTTCCACTGAATTTTGCAAGCCCGCTCGCCTTCTTGCACGCATTCTTCTTCTTTATATCTTATTATATGATCATGTGAATCCATCAAAGGCTCACAAAAACTGTACAAGGAATAAAAAGAGGGAATCAATAGGTGATGCAGATGAATTTTTTTTAAATCAAGTAAACATATTTTCATTCATAAACATGGCCAAATGGCCATATGCAAGGGATATGCCAAAAAGTTAAGAATCTACAAAACATGATTCTCTACAAACTCCACCCAATCATCTATACAACCGGCAATTTTCTCTTTACACCAAAAGAAAATGAGGAATCAGAGATTACTACTCAACTGAGAGAAGCTCGACTCTGGCTCTCATATTTCTCTCTCCAAACTACCCACAATAACGCAAGCAGAACCATGTTCCAAACTCTTCATCTTCTCCTCCTTCTCCAGCTCTTCCAACTGAACACCAACTCTCTCACAGTTTTTGGCATTGCCTAATAGAGTGTCAAACCACCTAAATCTCATGGTTAACCCACAATGTAGAAGAAGATAATCCACGTCCTTGCCCCTCTGCTTACTCGTGTAACACCAACTGATGCAGACAATCTTCTGCTATCAAGATCAACCCTCTAGTGACTAGCCAAGTGAAAAAACACATCATCCTCGGCACCCTTGGAACCCTTGCATGGGAACTCAAACTCCTCCTTAACCTAAAGTTCCTCAGGAAAAGGACTTACAGAGAACATACCATTATTTCCCAGGCCCCACCATCAAATATTATCCACTGGATTGACTTACCAATGAACTATGAAGAGGGGTTAACAATCTTTGGAACTCACCGATTTCCCAATCTTGAAAATCCCCTCTACTTTGTGTTCCCAAATTTGTTGAATTGTCAAGCCTCTTTGGCAAGAAAGTCTATACAAACTCTGAAATCCACCTTTCAATAATATGTTCCCACACTAGCTATGTCCACAAAATTAAACTCTCTTAACATCTCCGACCTTGACGGAGAGATCTTCCACAAAATTATCCTGTCCCTTCATGATATTCCTCCACAAACCATAACTGAAAGGCAAAACGATATCTCTAGTTTTCCAACCCCCTTCTGTAATTCCATATCCATCAACTATCACCCCCTCCACAAAGCTTGTACCTCCACAGCCATTTTCCCAATAAAGCTTTATTAAAAACTTATAAATATTTAATTTCAAGGGCTCCCCATTTTTTAAGAAATATGACAGTCTCCCACCACATGCCAAAGAAAATTTCTCTAAATATTTTGCAACTTTTCAGTGACCAAAGTCAGAGCATGAAACAAAAACATGTAGTAAGTTGGAATGCTCAATAATGTGCTCTTAATAAGCAGTTCTTTTTCACCTTTGGACAAATATCTTTTCTGCCACCTTGCTAGTCTCTTCCAGAGGGCCTCCCAGCTAGTCTTTCTCGACCCTCTAAAGAACCAGATTCCACACCGTATGACTAAGTTGCGCGGACTCTTCATTTTTGCTGCCGCACCCGGGTGCGGGTGCGGGATACGTGTGGGATTCGGTCAACCCACATTGGATACTTTGACCAGAGTTCATGGACAAATTTTGGGGAAAATTGAGATTTTGATAAAAGATAAAATAAATATAAGACATGAGAAATGGCATATAATCCCTTTGTCTTTTTTTTTAGCTTTTCTTGTTGGTCAATATTCATTGTTTCATATTTCAAGCCAAATGGAGAGAAACAAAGAATTCAACTAGTTGTTTACTTGTGTTCTGACTTTTGGTAGAAAATGGCAACGCTTTGTAAGGAGAGTTAAGCGGACGGCCTTGAATGACTTTCTTTTTCTTGTTTGAGGGGAAGAACTAGAGAGCGGGAAAGAAGAAGTTGGGGGTCTTTCAAAATTTAGAATATTGTTAAATCTGTATTTTATAATTTTGGATTGTTTAGCCGAATCCCCGCACCCGTATCCATACCTATATTCGTACCCCTGAATCTTAAAATTTAGATTTTGCCGAATCCGACCCTTGAATTTGCATCCGTGTCAGATACCCGGCCTTGAGTCCAAGCAACTTAGCCGAATGATCCTTAGTTTAAGGCACCTACCAGTACTTCAAGATATCTAATCGAAGAGCCCCAACTCTACAATTTTGGACTCTATCAAGCAATCCAATTGTTGAGTCTCACATCGAGTGAGATGAAATTAATTGGTCTCCTTATATGAACTTGAGCAATCCTTCCCTCATGCTAAGGTAAATTTAACATGGTATTCGAGTCGGGCCTCCAATGTTGGGCACCTACACAGATTGTTCACGCTCCAGTACCGAACTATGTCCCCGACTATGTTTGGGCATGCAATGTGAAAGAGGGTGAAAGAACACTCCCACATGGGAGGAGGATAAAGTGACTTGGACTCTTAAATGGCTATGGACTATCGCCCCCCTTGAGCTAGTGTTTGAGGTTGAGTTAGGCCTAAGGTCTATTGATCATCCCAATTTACTATTTACCCAACGTTGGGTCCCTATCATATATTGCTCACGCTCCAAATTTCCAAACTTGGGCATGAGGGGTGTGTTGAGTCTCACATTGGGTGGGATTAAGTTAATTGGTGTCCTTATATTGACTTGAGCAATCCTCCCTCATGAGCTAGATTTTGGGGTTGAGTTAGGTTCAAGATCCATTTCTTTACACCAATGTTATGCACCTCTCCCACAGGAATAATCTCATACTTCCTCAAATTAATTTTTAAGTCTGACACTGCCTAAAACCAAATAAGAACTTGGCCTAAATAATCAAGTTGGGTCTTGACTGCATCACAAAAAACAAGGGTATCATCTGCTGACAAGTGTGACATTGGAATTTCCCTTACACTCCCAAATACAGCATCGAAACTCTTCAAGTAACTCCCCAAGATAGCTTTATCCATCATCGTGCTCATAGCTTCCATAACAAGAATAAACATTGGTGATAGAGGGTCTCCTTGTCTCAATTCTCAAACCCCTTGAGCTCCCAAAAAGCCGTACGGGTTACCATCCACCAATGAAGAAAATCTCACCCAAGATACAAAAGCAGATCCACTTCCTCCACCTCTCCCCAAATTGCATTTGAAGCATAATGGAATCTAGGAATTTCCAATTCACATTGATTCATTAACTTTTTCAAGGTCAAGTTTGCACAACACACCAAACACCCCTTGCTTTCACCTTGGATCCACCACTTCGTTTGCCACCAAATTTACATCCAAAATATGTTTGCCCTCCACAAAAGCATTGTGTAGTGGAAAAGGTCTCATCCAGCACCTTCTTAAGTCTAATGTAAAATATCTTAGATATAATCTTGTATATGCTTCCCATCAGACTCATAGGTCTATAATCCTTTATGCTCATCGCTCCATCCCATTTAGGGATGATGACAATGAACGAGGTATTCATACTTCTTTTGAATTCACCTCTATTTTGGAACTCAACAAAGTATCAATCACATAAATTCTGATCGTATTATTGCTCGGGAAAAAAAAAACAAAAGAGAAACCATTTGTGCCCGGAACTGTCACCCGCACAATACTCCACAGTTTTTTTCATCTCTTCCTCAATTGTCCTCTCCTAAACCAAAAATGTAGTCCTCCACTTTGCTTCATCTTTAGATAATTTTTCATAAAAATCTACTACTACCCCTTCTACTTCCTCCTTCCCCACATGGCTCACCCCATCGACCTCCACCAAATCTATAACATTCTCCTATTTGCGACTGCTACCCTGTGGAAGAATTGTGTTAGAGTCCCCCTCCTTTAACCATAACGCCCTCGATTTTTGCCTACAATTGACCTCTTGGGCAAAAGCCAAGTCAGTTACCTCCCTTTCCAATCCTTTTTTCCTCTCTTCTAACTCCCTCCACACTTTTATCCTCTCCAAATCCCCTTACTTCGTTCATACTTTCCCTTATCTTCACCTCTACCCTCCCAAATAAACTCTTTATTCCACAACCTTATGTAGATTTGAAGCAATTTCAACTTCCTGGCTAGCCTAAAGGATGGCCTTCCCTCCACCACATAACTACTCCACCAGTTAACCACTCTATCCCCAAAATCATCCACAATTAACCACATATTCTCGAATCTAAAAGGTGATCTTATTTGTCTTCCTCTACTACCATTCAACAAAATAGGTGAATGGTCTGAGAGTAGCCGTAGAAGAGGAACTTGAATCACATTGGGTGCCAACTCCTCCCAAGAAGTAGAGGATCCATTTCAATCCTCACTGATTTGAAATCCATTGAATACAAAGAAAAGAATATTATGGATAGAAAATAGTTCAAAATCATGTTTTATTTGTGCCTGAAAAAAGAAAAACTCTTTTTACTTATCTAAAAAGCTAATTTTGAGGAACAAATAAACACAACTTCCAACTACCACACTTTTAAATTAGATGTTATTATATATAATTTATGCACAAAAATACATGAGTTCTAACACTTGCTTAATATTAAATGTTATTCTCATGCAAAAAAAAATTAAGTTTCTGACTGGTTATTTTGATGTATATTTTTCACTGGGTTTGAATTTCTGAATTTCGATATAACTTGGAATCCTTGTAGCTGTAGTTGGTTTACTAACAAAATATGGATTGATATATTTTCTACTGTCATGTTTACTTATAAACAATGGAGTTATCCAGTTATAAGTTTCATATTTTTAGAAGATTTCAGATCAAAACAAACATATATGGAGCATACTTATTTTGATGAGAAATAATACTTGTAGATGGAAGTTACTTACTTTGGGAACATGTGGAACTTTGAAAAGTATAAGCTTTCCAGATCTACAATTTGTTTTATTGGATTGAATTTCTATTATATGCAGAACATTAAGTAGTTAGATAAGTTAAAGAACTTGTTATATTTTCAATTTCAGTGATATGGCTAAACAGGGAGATTCCTAATCAAGGATCTTGTGAACTCATAAGCCTACTGAGATTAAGGAAACTAAGACCAGAATGATTATTGAAACCTATAATTATTAGTATTCATGATGTAACTAATTATACATTTTCTAATTTTATTCAGCAAAAATCTGTCGGCTGCTATCTCAAGTAGTCATGCTGCAGTCTCCAGAGGTAAGCGCAGAAAATTTCATTGCAGTTCCTTAATGATTATGTACCCCAGTCTACTAACATCTTGATATGTTCACATGAAGTTAGAGATCATTGTTCAGGTGGTGTATAACCCAATACCAACAGGAATACAAACCTGTCGAAGTGAAATATGGAACTAAAGATTTCAAGTGGCCTAGAATTTGAAGTCTTGCTATTGTGAAACTGGGCGAACACGAATAGTAAAGGTAAGTAAGAGTAAGCAAATAAAGGACATTGGCTTACGAATCAAGCAATTGAAACCAGAGACTCTCTGCTTCATCGGGCTCCAATCGGGGGCTGTTCCTCTGACACAGTCCAATACAAGTGCGTAAAATCTCTATTATGTCAGTGACCTGAAACAAAATAAGATGTTCAAGGACTAGACCTAACAACACAAAATCTTATCATGGAAGAAGAGTTTAGAGGGAAAAAACCTCTTTCTTGCTTAAAATAGCTTTGAAATGCTCCGGAGCCGTAGCACAATGTTCACTTTCAACAGCAGTATCAAGCAGGATGAATTTATCATTGAGTGAAGATATAACAAGCAAAAGGGCGCTTCCGATGTCACCAACCCTTTCTAACAAGAAAGCAGCTGCATCTATAACTCCATACTCCTGGCATAAATGCAAGCAGCGCTCCACCCTGTAGCTTTCGGAAGTCTCCAAGAATCTGAGAACTGACTTACACTCGTACCTACATAATAGCTACACCAAAAAAAAAATATATAAGGAAGACGTTGCACTTAGATGACAGTATAAGATAAAATTGCATCTACAGAACCCAAGTCAGGATTTTATAATCTCCTTTCAGAGTGTGATTCGTCATTTCCAATGTGGTTAATTGCTATTAGGCTTTTTAGGAAAGTTCCCCTCTGCCTATGCAGTTAGCTCGACTCCAGGTAAGGCTCTAAATGGAAGCGGCTTCTGGAACAGACTTTTAAGCAAAAGCTCTATATTCTGATATTTTCGACACATATTCTGGTAGTTATAGTCACTAACAGCAGATGGTTGAATTAAAAATTGCCCAATTAATTTATTTAGATCAATAAAACAGTGACCGAGATAACAAAACTAATACAACTCTAGAAAAACAGGCTGACAAGTAGTCAAACCTATCTGTTGGAGGTAAAAAGAGAGGGTCCATAAAAAACATCAGTAAGTTGTCGGATGAATTTAACCAAAACACTCATTTCAAGATAGATAATGGTAGATACATCAGGTTCTGGTCTTCTGGAAGATAAATGGCTCGGAAATAACACTCTAAAAGAGGAACTCCAGTAGCTATACCTTTTGACCTCATCTCTACATGCTGCTGTGAGTCACTGTAGAATAGAAAGCAAATGGAACTTAATTATTAGAAGAAACACTCAAGATTGGGAACTGGAGGAAGTAATAAATCTTCTGGTCAAGGCTAGAAGTAGTAACAGTCAACCCCCTCATGCTGGACAAGTTAGTGAGCTGTAGTGAAAATGGTATGTTTACAGTGAAATCATGCTACTTCAATATGTTCAGCAGCAGCAGAAATTAGAAGATTGGCCGTGGAAGCTAGTGTGGAATGTCAAAATTCCTACCGAAAACGCTTGCTTCAGCTGGATAGTGTTATCTGGTGCTTGTTTAACACATGAAAAATTGAAAAGGAGGAGGCCCTCATCAACAGTAGGTGCTATATGTGCCTATAGCACTCTCAAGATGCATGTCGCCTCCCTATATCACTGTCGGATAGCAAGCGAGATATGGAGTATGTTCTTCTGCCTTTTTGGGGTACACTGGGTAATGCGATTTCAAAACAAACTAACAAAGTCTACAGAAATTGGAGGCAGTGGGAAGTTGGTATGTCCATCCGGAAGATATGGCATATGGTACCAGCTTGCTCTTTTTGGTGCTTATGGACGGAAAGAAATCGCAGATGCTTTGATGTAGTACAAACTCCCATAATATCCTAAAAGCTAGATGTCTTGTAAACCTTTTTTTGTTGGTGTAGGCCATGCTGTAAATAATTTTTATCAATTTTGTTTTCTTTGTTAGCTCCTTAGGCCACATAAAGGAAGGCACCGTACAGGGAGCTGACTCCCTTTTGCTCTCTGCTGTAATTTTCAGTATCCTCTTAACGCCTTTTCAATGAAACTCCAGTTATATGATCCAAAAAAAATGAAGATAAGAGACGAGCAGGTATTTCCACCGATACAGGGCATATCAGGAGAAAGTTCATTCTCAATAAGCTAAAACGACATTTAAGGAAAAGAAAGTGAACTAGAAAGGCTTTCTCACCTATATAGGATAAAAGGTAGACCTCTAATATAGAGCATTTTTAACAATGTATGAGTACAAGAGCAAAAAGTCTGTACGACACAAAATTATCTTCCATGTTTAGACAACATTTCACTTGAGCCGAGGGTCTTTCGGAAACAGTCTCTCTTACCTCCAAGAGGTAGAGGTAAGGTCTGCGAACACTCTACCTCCCTAGAACCCACTAAGTGTGATTTCACTGGGTGTGTTGTTGTTGTGACAACATTTGGCTTTTGTTTGGAACATCCAGAGACAGCTTTTCTGATAATCAGGTTATATTGTTTTGCACAAGGTATAGGATAGGAGCAAGGATGTGAGCGAGCATAGGGAGGGAGCCTATAAAGAATTGGCATTGAGACAGCACAACCAAGGTCAGAAACCAAACATAGAGATACAGGAAGAGAGTACAGAAGGCTGGAAAAATGTGATTGTAATAAAAGCAAAATCTAACTTATATTCATGGTTGAACACAACAGAACGTGAAGTAGAAGAAAAGGGGAGAAGAACAGATTATGGGTTAGACAATTCGACAGGAGGAGGGCCTTTAAAAGAGTCATCTCCAGACTTGCAACCACAAGGGATAAAAGATGCACTATTGGATCCAATCGAAATAAATGGCAGTTGCATTTCAAAATAAATTTTAGTGATTGTGAGAGGTTGGATATAGTAGGTACGAGGAGAGGTAGAGGTAGGCCAAAGAATTATTGGGGAGAGGTGATTAGGTAGGACATGGCGCAACTTCACATTACCGAGGGCATGGCCTTAGCTAGGAGGGTATGGAGGATGCAGAAGGTTAGTAGGTAGTGGATTGTTGTCATGCTTTTCGAGGGTTTAGGCTTGTTGGTGTTTGCCGTTGTACTAGCCGTATTCTTGTAGTCCATGCTTTTGATATCTATCACCATCTGTTTTCTATTGTGTTTCGATTATCACACTCTTTGGTTGTTGTTCTTGTTCCTTTCTTGTAGGCTTTGCACTGTTTCCCTTAATATTTGCTATGTTTTCTTCACTATTATCTTCTTCTTCGTACTTGGATTTGCTGCACTTGAGCCGAGGGTCTTTCGGAAATAGCCTCTCTACCTCCACGAGGTAGTGGTAAGGTCACTCTACTCTCTCCAGACTCCACTTGTGGGATTTCATTAGGTATGTTGTTGTTGGGAGATAGAAGGAGTCAACCTGTTGCTACGGATGATGGACGATGTGCAGTTGGAAAGGGACCAACAGGATTCTATTGTTTAGACAGGCAGTGGAAGAGGTCTTTTATTCAGTCAAATCATACTATATAATTGTAATTCAACTAGGAAATATGGTAACAAAGGTGGCCTTGAAAAAATGGAAAATGGAAAATGGAGTCAAAAGTACCCACAAAAGTCGCTTGTTTTGGGTGGATTACAGCTTAAGGCTCTTGTTTGACTCAGGATAATCTACACCAGGGCATAATATTATGCTCTGTAGTAGATGCATTCTGAGTGAAGATTCACTTGACACAGCTTCTTTTTTTCTCTCTTCTCTGTTAATACTTTTTGGAGGTGGCCAGCATAGCCCTTAATGCTGAGGAATAGAAGTTACCCGTTTCAAAAAAAAAGATTCACTTGACACAGTTGATCATATCTTCCTTCATTGTAGACAAACTTGGCAGCTATGCAACATGCTCTTGAAACTATTTGGAGTTAATGGGTGATGCCAAGGATCTCAAGTTCTCATTACGTAAGTAAGCAAGGACAAAAAGTGCAGACTTGCTGACTCAGTGGATAAATGGTGGAAGCTATATGAGATTAATGGAAAACCTGATATTGTTCTTGTTAAAAAGTTGTAAATGTTAAAAACTGACATCAAAAAGCAGAACGGAGAAGTGTTTGGTAGATTGGACGAAAGGAAGAGACCAGCAATGGAAAAGCTAGAGGAACTTGATCATGGAAATGCTACACTGCAAGAGAAAGAATTGGCTAATTTTGAAAGAAATTTATTAACAGGGAGCTAGAAGAAATTGCCAAAGCTGAAGAAATATCTTGGAGGCAAGAGTCTAGATGCCTTTGGATGAAGAAGGGAGACAAAATTACAAAACCCTTTCACAAGCAAGTTAATGCACACAAAATGTGTAACTGTATTGACAAAATCAGCATTGATGGAAAGTAAGTAGATGATGAAAGGCTTATCAGAGAACAGAGAACATATCTTGGATTTCTACGATAATATTTTTACAGAAACTGAAAAGTGGAGACCAAAGTGGATTGATAAAAATCTGGTGAAATTATCTGATGATGGAAGTGATTAGCTTTAAAGGTGCTTTTCTTTAAGATGAAGTACAGGCTGTGATTAAACTATTTGATGGGGACAAGGCCCTTGGGCCTGATGGGTTTACCATGATTTTTTTCCAGAAATGTTGGTGTACTGCTAAGGAGATGTGCTGAAGACAGTGGAGTTCTTCTATCAAGAACCTTTATTAGAAACTTCAGTTCTATTTTTATTGCCTTGATACCTAAGAAGAAAAGAGCTGCGGAATTAGAGATTCCAGGCCCATACGCTTACTGGGGAGTGTATATAAAATAATCGCAAAGCTAACAACTGTTAAAGAAGGTGATAAATAAGCTAATATCAGGCAACCAAAATGCATTTACTAAAGGGAGACAAATAATTGATGCAGCTTTGGTGGCAAATGAATGTCTTGATCAATGATCATCAGTTGAGGAAAGGAGATGCTGGGTAGTATGTAAATTAAATCTAGGAAAATTTATGACCATGTAAATTGGTCTTGTTTGCTGTATATCGTGAAGTTTATGAATTTTGGCGAGAAGTGGATCAAGTGGATTAGCACTTGCATGTCTACTGTCAGATTTTCAGTTTAAATTAGTGGATTTCCAGATGTATTTTTAAAATCTCATTGGGGATTGAGGTAGGGAGATCCACTTTCTCTTTATTTATTTGTCAAGATAATGGAAATATTGAGCTCAATGCTGAAAAGGGCTGAAGAACTGGGATGAATTGGAGGATTTACAGTGAGTGAACTTGGTAATATATTGTACTTAATTGAGTCATTAAGTCTAGAATAGGAACCTAAGTATTAGGGGGTAGATTGATCCTCATAAACTCTGTTCTGGACTCTTTGCCAACCTATGTGATGTCCTAGTTCGCAATCCCAGCAAAGGTGGTTTAAAAACTAGACAAGCTTAGAAGGAACTTCCTATGGAAAAGTAATAAGGAGGGAAAGGGTTATAACTTAGTCAACTGGAAGAATGTACTTCTTACACTGAGGAAGATGCAGCTCTTTGGAAGGAGGTTATAGTAGCAAAATATGGAGAACTAAACCCCTGGTGTACAGAAATCATCTCTGAACCATACGGGGTGGGGGTATGGAGGACAATCAGGAACCTATGGTCACAAATGGAAGGAAATATGTATATTAAGGTGGGTAATGGAAACAAAACCAAATTTTGGAAAGATGGCTGGATAGACCAAACGACTCTTAGGGAACTTTTTTCCAGATTTGTTTCTAATCTGTGAGAACTCTGATGCTAAAGTGAGTGACTGTTGGTCAGAACAGGGATGGGACATATCTTTAAGAAGACTACTTAATGACTGGGAGGTGGAGAGGGTGGCAGGGCTACAGGGAAACTAGCTGGAATGATTATAACCACAAAAGCAACATACAAGATCCTGCGGAAACATAGTAAGGATGGAGTCTTTTCAGTCAACAATGCCTACAAAAGAGGACTACAGGGGATGACAGGGTGGCCAAAATATAATTGGAATTACTTTTGGAAGAGTGACATTCCTACAAAAGTAAAGTGTTTCACTTGGTTAGTGATAAAGAGAGCATGTTTAACACAAGAAGTTCTCCAGAAAAAAGGCAAACAGCTGGTCCCTAGGTGTTTTTTGTGCAACTTGACAAGGGAAACAAATAACCATCTCTTCCTGCATTGTAAGTTTACTGCTCAAATTTGGAACCTGTTTCTCAACATCACAAGCATGAACTGGACAATGCCAGAACATAGATCAGATCTGTTGAGCTGCTGGATTAGGAGGGGAGGCAGTAAGAGTCAAAAGAGAATGCGGAAGCTAATACCATCATGTGTATGGTGGTCAGTCTGGAAAGAAAGAAATGGAAGATGTTTTGAAGATAGATCCAATTCCATCCACAAAGTTAAATGGAATTGTATAGTATCTCTACTTTTTTGGTGTAAACAACTTTGTATAGATGATATAGATCAGATTATAGATTTGATAGGAAATCTGTAATTATCCCTTTTTGGAGGTAGCCAGCATACCCTTAATGTTGAACAATTCAACCTTACCAGTTTCAAAAAAAAAAAAAGAATAGGAACCTAAGTCCATTTCTTGAACATAATCTGCACTTTCTTGCTACTTTAAATTAAATTACCTTACTCTATAAGAAAAACATAAGGTGGAAGCAAATCATGCGATGGAGGAAAAAATTACCCCTAAACAAGCTTCTACATAGACACTCCCCAGTTGAGTACAATACTCACCTCAATATAAAGCTCCGTCATTTCATCAGTTATGTGAATTGGATAGTTCTGCAGGAGCTTAGGTAAGTCAGACAAGGCTTCCAGGTAGACTTCAGAGGACATATGTTTCTTATTTCTTCCACTGGGGAAGTCTGAAGCATTATCTTTTCTTAAAGAAAAGAAGTTTAGGGTGCCTGTTGAATGAACTTCAATGAGAGTCTTCAGATAAAGGAAAAGACTTTCTGGATTAGACTGCAGCTGAGACAAAATGGAATCGCTCTCCTCTCCAAAGTGATTGACAATCAGAAAAAAAGTTCCTTCCCTGCAGAATCCCAAAATTAGTAAAGATTTTTCAGCACTCTGTGATTATCCTCTAAAATATATAGTTAAACAGCTTGGTGCTGGCATAGAATGAACTTCATCGCATGAAAATCCAGCTTGAATATGAATGACAAACATTGTGGAATTGTATTGCAACCTGTTCAACTTGAGTAGATCTGGGATTCGAGAAATGACTGCTGATCTGAAAGCATCAGATTCTTTGCCTCTCAGTTGCCGCAACATGTCATCAACATATACGAAAGCAAGAATAGGCTCATCAACAGCTTTCATATAACTGTCCAAAGCAGAAAGATACTGATGTGTGATGGCATGAATTAAGCCGCAGACCTAAAATAAATAGTATGCCCTCTTAAATAATTGAAGTAATTGATACTTGACAGAAGAAAAGGAACAGAAACAGTTAGCATGGAAAGGTACCTGATGCAGCTGAGCCCTCTCACATAAAATCAGTAAGTAATGTGCATCCCAGTCTTCCTCTGGCAAAACTTCTAAAAGTGCAGTCAGTTGCTTCTGTTTCCTATTGAAGGTTTCAACTATCCTCCCAGAAACGTTAGGGTAAGTTTCGTTACCCAGTGTCAGGTACTCAAAAATTTGACAAAGGGTATCTTTTGAAACCTTAGCTTTTTCAGAGGCAATTAAAAAGGAAATAAAATCTAATATGTATTCGGTATCTTTCCTTGTAGGCCAAATGTCAGTACATATTTCATCTTTATTGTTAAAGGTACCACCAGTTTGGAAATAACTCAGATTAAGAATGACCGCAAGGACATCTACTACTTTCTGAACTAAGCTTATGCCTTCAATAGTTGAAATGTCTACTTCAGTTGTTTCCATCTTTGAATTGGCTGGATTCGATGCAGGACTGTAACTTTCATTTTCACCTTCTATAAATGCATTTCGCAAAACATCCAAGGTGGCCTCTGTGTCGAGCTCTAACAGAGAGAGAAGGTTTGGGTTCGGTCCACTGTAAGGTAAGCACATTGCTGTCGAAGAATTTGGAGAACTCGCTTCCTCCAACAAAAATTGCACAAGCTCTCTTTTAAGAGACGGCACACGTGTGGAAGGGAATGCTCCACGCCCTGCACAGTTCATCATCAATTGCTTGAAGCAAAACACAAAAAGCACTACTAAGTAATAACTAAAAAGATAGTGTGTGAAATACCGCATTAAGGTCCCCACAAGAAGCAGAATAGCTAAAATTATTTTTAAAGATTCATTTCATCCCCTTAGAAATTCTTCAGCATAACCCCCCCCCCCCCTCCCCATTCCCAATCCTTGTTGTTTCTCTCCTGGACAAGATGCCGAGGTGCATATATGATTAGGATATTTACTGTGTCGGTCTTCAAAGACTAAATCCGGAAAGAGAACAGTATATAGGCAATGCAACATGTCACAATAGATATTAATGTGGGAAAATATGTAAAAAATCAGTTTTGAGAATAACCACATGTGTGAGGAAATATTCCTCTAATCGGTTAACTTTCTTGAGATTCTCTAGCGCCTTGTTTATCCCATCTTTCACATCCCCAAAGTCTCTTACTCGTGTCCTTCAACTTCTCCTTGAACTACACTATCTATCTTCTTCGTTTCTTTTTTTTTTTTTTTTTTTTGGTTTTTTTGAGAAGGTAACAGATTCAGTATATATATATATACACACACACACACACAAAATTTGTGCTGGAAACCAAAATGGTAGTTGCATCATTACATCAGTGATTCACTAACCCAAAAATCCTTAATCTTCTTACAAGGAATCTAATATATAACTGCATTATCTATCTAAAACCAGTGTAACCATACAACCAAAGTAATTGTCTCCTTGAAGGCTCTGATGCTAACACAAACCAGAGCAGTGTTCTTAAAGGCGCTCGCCTCTCGCCAAAGGCGATGAGGCGAGGCGAGGGGAGGCCTCGTCGCCTTTTATTGGTGAGGCATGGCGAGTTCAGAAAGGCGACAAAAGGCGACCAAAAGGCGAATGGCGACGGCGAGGCGACAAAGGCGTCGCCTTTTTATTTATTTTTAAAAAAAAAGATCTGATTTAATAATTAAAAGGCAATATTAGGGTTTATTTGATGTTTTTGCAAACATAGGATTTCTTTTCTCCATCGCGACCCTCTCTTCTCCAGTTCTCCTCCCTCACACTACTTCGCGACTCTCTTCTCCAGTTCTCCTCCCTCACTACTTCGCGACTTTCTTCTTCTTCTCTTCTCCAGTTCTCCTCAATACTGACGAAGAGACCTCATCTGCTCAGCACTCAGCAGGTACGGTTTTAGATTTATTTATTTTTCTTCTTTTCTTCTTCTGTTCTTTTTATGTTCTTCTCTTCTTCTTCTTCTTTCATATGCAGAAGAAGTGCAGACTCTTTTTTTATTTTGAAGCTACTATTAACTGACTGCATTACTGCAATGTGCCTACATTTTTTTATAAAAAATAATTCAATCCTTCTATATTTATTTCTGCCCTATTCAATTTAGTTTGATACTAATTAATATAGTATTTGCTAATAATATATGTTATTGCTATTGAGATTTTGGATATCTATATAAGCAATTAAATATTTTAAGTTTTTGGTATTAATTGGCGCCTCAATTCAAAAAGGCGAGCGCCGCGCCGTGAGGCGAGGCGGACCCTTGTCGCCTTTCGCCGTCCAAAACACTGAACCAGAGAAATGTCAAGTTCTCTCAATCACCCTCAAGGTACGTGAAGCTGAATGCTTTAACACACATGCGCATAAAATAATTGACAATTTTATATTTCCTTTAATCTGGATTGTTTCCTCATTTAATCTTATACCACCAAACCGTTGAAAATTAACTTCTTTTTTCATTATTTTTTTTTTCAAATTTAACTGATATCACAAGAATCAATGACCATGGTAGAGAATAAAATGGAATCGCATAGGATATAGTATGAGCAAAGTGGAACCCAAATATATCCCTTTTGCTTCTGTTCTCAAGCTTATTAAAGAAGGATTGTTTCTTTTAAGCACGCATTATCAAATGCGGAAAACCAACCTAAATTTACTCGTATAGAAGTTATAAATAACATATTACAGACCAACCTGGAGGAAAGGCAAAACCTTGGAAGCAGTACTTGAGGTAAACAAGCATCTTGTACCTGTTTCCACGAGGAAGGTGAAGTTTGTTTACTTGAAAACACCAATGTGCATTTATAAAAATGTCAAAAATAATAAATGACACGTTAGAAATCGGATCACCTACTTTAGGCAGAAAATTAACATTATATGGGGATATCAAACTTGTACATGTTATACGTCATGTTCATTAGATAATTAATATATCCAATATACACATAAATCAATTTACCCAAGAGCAGTAGCACTTTCTCTTTTGCTATCCCGCAAAATTAAAAAGAGCTCTTCCAATGGAGTCCTAAAATCATCAAGGCCTTTGTTGAACAAATAGATCAATGCACCATGCAGCCTATGCTCCCTGCATAGGCGAACAACCTACAAAATAGATTAAAAATTTAACAGCTAAATCCGACAAATTCACAGGAAAGAGAGAAAAATCAAAATCAAGCGTATAGTGGAAGCTTTATTTCATTCAGGCAACTTTTTTCCTGTTTGCGGACAACTGTCCTTTGCACTCATGTCTTATTAATGAGAACCTTCATCTTTTTTTTTTTTTGATGACAAGGGAAACCCGCAGCTGCTACCCATTGGGTGCGCACAGGGTAAAACCCCCGCTCCTATGCAATAGCTTGCAAACCACATAGGAGAGGTAACCCGCATTAGGCAAGCCCGATGCGACGAGCTCGACCCAGAAGGCAAACCTCTTGCTTTTGCTGGCAAGGAGTTTCGAACTTGAGACCTCCAAGAACCTTCATCTGTGGTCATAAAGCAGTAATCATAAATTGACTTATAAAACGAGCATAAATACCTGATTGAAATCCAGGGACAACATGTCCATGTGGAGAACACACTGTTCAACACGCTGTAACCAACCTTTGGTGCTATAGTGCTCCACTAGTGCTTGCATTATCTTCAGCAATAACAGATCACAGTATATCAGTATACATTAAAAGCTTTTAAAAATGAATGACAAATCAAGTGCCCAATGGTGACACAGTAAAGTAATATGAGTCATAAAACACCCAATTCAAAAAAATTAACAAACCAAAACCACAGATGTACCTCAGGTGGTAAAGATCCTAGCATGTCTTTCAATATATATGGCTCCAGAAGCTCCAAAAATGTATCTGTACATGGAAACATATAATTTGGCCAGAGTAATAGTTTCAACGCAATATAACTGGTTGAAAATTGGAGTAAATGAGAACAGAAAAAGGCCAAAATTCCACAGGAGGAACACGAACAAAATTAAAAGATTAACTGACAGTCTGCTAGATGTTTCTATTCTATTCCCTTTTTTGATAGCAGTGGAATCCAGGCTAAGCTTAACACAACTCAACTAATCTACTGGGTACCTGCTACCTCCCACCAGCACGGGAACCAATAACTTTGCATGTTAAGTCTTAGAAAGATGAGAAGAATTTACTTAGTGTCGCCTCTGACGGAATTTGAACTTCCATCCCCTGGGGGCTCCATTAGACATCAGATTGTACTATTGTTCTTATCTATATATAACTAGTTTCTAGGCTTCGTTTGATACTGAAGGGATAAGTCTGTTACTGCAGAAAGTTGAGTTCCAGAGGTTAGTGGACAGGAGAGAGGAGGGAAGTTGGGGGAAGGAAAAAGTTACCAAAACAAACCTGAAATAATTCTTTATTCAGACTATGTTTTGTCCTTTTCGATTCAAACTCTGCTTAATAATATGATCACCCTATTATCTTCGATTCCTCAAAAATTGTTAACCTAGTTAATTCACCACGGTACTTGGAGGCACTCATTAATATATCATAGTTTTGTGCAAGCAATTTTCTTTTTCATCAAGGAGGCATCAAACATAGAAACAAGCCCCAAATAGTTGACATTGGACATAATGCAGGATGTTGAAGTATAAACACATTGCAACATACCCTTGTGATTCACAGCAACATACTTTGGAAAAATTTCATCAAAGAGAACATCAAGTCTCTTGATATGAAGACAGAATTCAACGGAAACACCACCAACCACAGTGTACTGCTCCTTAATATCAGGATTCACAAAGTCAGCATCATACTTCAATTCATTTGATTGGCCTGACTGCCCATGTTGATTGCCAGATGTCACTGCTATGTAGGAGAACACCTCATCTACATATGACAACAGCAGTTGTACAAGATATGGCATAAGGGTCTTCTGCACATCATCCAAATTCTTTGGAAGGTCAATAACAGCATGTGCTTGACCATCATAAAGAGACATTGCCATGTTCAGTGCACTTGTCCAGTCACCTGCTTTATGTAAAACTTCTATTCGTTCCTTCCAGGAAAGAAGGCGTGAAACAACAAGCTGGGATGGCCGAAGAATGTACAAAGTTGCCCCCCTGACACCTAAACAATTGTGATGAGCTTTCTCAGGATTTCCAAAGACATTGCTGAAGTAGGCATGGTATGACATGAGATCCTCTCCACAAGATCCATCCATAGCAAAACTTCTCTGGTGGATCAAATTCCCATCTTTTGAAAACAAACAAAGCTGTCCAGTTGCTGTGAGAATTACCAAAATCTGGACAAGTAAAAGATCTTTGTAATTTTTGTACTTCTGTCCAAACCTAAATGCAAGTATTCAAATTATGGCAGATAAATGATGAGAAAAAGAAGTTCCTGATAAAACACCAAGAACTTTATGCACCTGTTCATCCAACCATGCCAGCCCAACTGCTGAGCTATCCGTAGTCCATCTCCAACAAACTTTTAGATCAGATTTCACCAGCTTTGCAACCTGAACTCTTCGATCCCAAGCAATTGCAAGCAGTGAAACTTTTTCTGATGTTTCAGAGGAAATACTTTCTGCTGCAACAAAAACAATCTTAGAAAGCTAAAATGCAATATATCCACGGCCAAAATTCATACATACCAAAACTGAATAAATATGTGATTCCATACATTTCCAAGCAGCATAGGGCATTGAACCCTCCCTAACACCATCAGGACGTGGAATTTTAGAATAAACTTTAAATGTGGGGCTTAATTTTGCCTGCAAAAGACAGTGAAACAGAAGTCTTGACCAAGAAGCAGGAATGAAGGTCAAACTGATCATTTACAAGGAGTTTGGGTTTCGGGAGATTGTGAAATCCTTCCAGGCCAATGAATGTTCTAAGAACTTCATACCACTAGAGCATATTGATGTGTGCCAAGTATGACCACACCTTCCTCAAGCAAAGAAGGGCCGCCGCCCTCTTGAGAAGCCACCATAGCACCTCCATAACTTTCACCGGATAGTAGTGACACAGCACATAATGTAGTGCTGTTGCTTTCATTTAGCAATTCCTGTTTAAATGTTAACATATATTATTCAACCTAGAGATGCATGTATATTCATGTCAACTTTTTGAGAAGGATATTCATGTCAATTGAGAAGCATGAGAAGGATAAAATTACCTGTGACTTCGAAAGGGAGATTCTATTGAACAAAGGAAACACTGTAAACCGGTCTAAGTTAACTACACCTTTAGTATCACCGCTGAGCACAATAAACTGTCGAGTAACTTGAGAATCTTGCCCTAAATATAAAAGGTGAACAACTGGAGCTTTATGTTCAGTGACAACTTTAAGCACAGACGCCCTTTGCACATCCCATACAGTATAATGCCCATCACCATATCCTGCAAAGAGCATGTCCCCTTGCTGATTAAAGCTCACGCAAGTTACAGGGGCATGAGATCTATCTCCCGGTAATCCCAATATCAACATCTGAAATATACACACATTTCTACCATCAGAAAGTAAAACATTTAACAATTCAGTCAAATCCAAAATCTATAATGCAAGTAACAAGAAAATATACACAATACCGATATAGAGATTCTACAATGAGCAATGAGCAATTTCCTTTTCAAAAGTGATTATACGAGAAGATATTTGTTAAGTTACAACCATATAAGTTCAAAGAGGAGAAAATGAAAGATACTAATTGGAATAGAACAATACTTTTTGTTGAAATTTAGAGGGTGTTTGGATTGACTTATTTTTAGGTGCTTTTGGCTTTTAAGCACTTTTTAAATTTTAGAGGTGTTTGGCAAAGACACAAAGTGCTTAAAAGAACTTTACTTTAGGCTTAAAAAGTACCAAAAAAGCCAAATGTCAAAAGTAGGTAGCTACCTACTTTTGGCTTTTGGCTTTTGGCTTTAACTTTTAAGTCACTTAAAAAAATGCTTATCCAAACATTCCCTTAATTCACATTGTGGTCAATCACTGTAATAAGGTACTGGTGCACAAAGCTAATTAGCACAAAAACCTTAGCATCCATGTTATCAGCATGATGTGAGGAGGAGTATCTGCTTGGCATCACAAGAATTGATCCTTTGGACATTCCCACAGCAATGTATTTGAGGTGAACAGCCAGGACCTGCGAAGATCCATGCTCACGCCTAAAAGCTTGAGATAATAGGGTTTGGGTGATGGTATTGTTGTCATCTACATCAAAGTAACCCAAGACATTAGAACTCCTATGAACTCCATCAAGCCTCATTGGTTGAGCAGAAGCACCCTCTTCTAAATGCATAGCCGTGAAGGCCTGCTTCTTTTCAGCTTCCTCAGCCAATTCTAGGGGCTTCAAGGCAGAATGGTAATTTTTTTGAGGATTTGTACTATCGCTCATACTTTCCTGCTGTAAAGCTAACCCCTCAATGATACTTGCAGCATCATTTAAAGAATCGGTTTCATCTCCATTGGAACTGACCTCTCCTTCTTTGGATTGAGGAATTACATTCTCATGCTCAAGTTTTGCACCATCATTCTTAGTCAAATCTTCATCAGAAAGAGTTTCATAAACTGGAGAAGAGAGTATCTCCTTAGGAGCAGCTTCTTCGCTGCTATCCGCACTTACAACATTATCTTCACCGCCAAATACAGATTGAACTTGTCTATCTTCAATCTCATCCAACCCAGAGCTATCATGACAAACCGAGTCTGATTCAGTTCTACAAGGAGATTCCACTTGAGTTCCAGAATAACTTAGAGCTTCATTCAAATTACTTTTAACTGAAAACTCATCCACCACAGAAACATCACCTGCATCAGAAACATTCATATTGGTCAGACCTGCATCCACTGTAAATAGCTACCTACTACCATTGTCTGTATCACTTAGTTGAACTTGACCAACTTGAAACTGATCCTTTCTGTTACCTTCCAAACCAATAGTCTCAGAACCAATCTCGTGTAAAAACACTGAGCGCCCAAAAGTATCAAGATTTTTGCCAGATATGTCGGAATCAGTGTGAGCTGGAGGATCTATGGGAGCCAATTCATCACTTTCCAAGGCCCTTTGCAGCACTCCGGAGCTTGCTTTTCTGGATTTGATGGCTGCTGCACGAGGTGCAGGAATGGAGCGTGATGCAGCGAAAGCCGCAGCCAAGGCATCTCCGGGTTTTGAATTTGATCTGATGACCCCACTGAAAAATGGTGGCAACACACGCTGGCCTGCTGGTGGTGAAGAAAATTCACTCGATTGTTTACTACTAATTGACTCCGCTCTTGACTCTGTCTGATGCAACTCTAATGGCAGTTTAAGGGATTGGAAAGATGACTCTGCCGAGCGATTGCAACGATCTAGATAATTGCGTCCATGCAAAGCAGATGGAGAAGGAGGAGGAGAAGGCGAAGGAGATGAAGAGGAGGAGGAGTGGTTGAGGAGAATTTCATCAACAGTGCGATGATGCAATAAGTGATCATCATCGTCATCGTCAGCATGTGAATCTAAAAATGAATCCAGGTCAAGCTCCATCCAAGTCTTCACTCGCTACTGCTTTTATCTATGGCTTTGCAGAAACAGTTAGCTCCTTGACCCTGAAAACAAAGTCCAGGAAAATTAGTTTATGATCAACGAAGATATATACTGAGTAGAAGGTAGATGGATATTGTATATCTAAAAGTCTGAATAACTGAAGACCTCCATTGTAAGTTGAGACATCATTATACAGTATTTCAGAAACAAAAAGTATTTCAATTATGTGCATTACATGACCTCTGAGAAAACATAAATCTTTGACTAACAGTTGCAAAATTGTAAGTTGTTTCATAGCTGGAACAAAACTCAAAATTCACAACCTCAAAAATCAAAACTCAGAACGACAAACCCAATGACAGCTAATTCATTACAAAGAACTTAACTTGTGTACTTCAACAATGCAAATAGTAGTAGTAGGAAGCAGAACAAGATAACAAGAGGGCTTAACAAAAATAGCAATTAGCACTTAGTATAAATAGGAAACACCAAAAATAACATCGTGACAAGTAGGAAACACAAAACAAAACAGATCAAAATCCAAAAAAAAATCACAAACGATCATAAATTACAAAAAGACAGCAACTTTAATTTTATGTTGGAACACAAATTCTTTTCTTTTTTCCTCATATACAAAGTTATATAGCAAGAAGAAACCCCAGCAGTTACTATTGAAGTGTTTGTGATATCAAAAGATAAAGAATAAAATCAAAATTCTCTCCTCAATACAAAATTGCCATCCAAATACCAAATTAGTTGTTACAAAAGTTCAATTCAAAAGATGAAATTTTGTAATTAAAATACCCATCTTTGATTTAAGCAACGAAAATCGACAATTAAAGTAAGAAATTGAGGGATGAGATTACCTTGATTAAAAGGAGAATTGGGGGACCGAATTTGAAATTTCTTCACTTTGAGCGATTAACTAATGAATCAAAAAAATTAGTGTTTTGGGTGATTTTACCACAAAATATGAAGGCGGGTTAACAGGTCTATCACTTTGTGTTTCAAAAAGAATGAAATTGTGTTCTTTCACATATAACATGACAATGGCTTATAATTATTTTCAACTTTTTTTGAGAGAGAGAGAGAATGGGTTTTTCTTCCTCTTTCTTTCTCTTTTTTTTTTGGGATGATCTTTGGCCTTTTGGGTAATAATTTTGATTTTTGAGTTTGAGTATGAGAGAGAATTGAGAATTT
Organism: Solanum etuberosum; assembly: GCA_029582245.1. NCBI lineage: Eukaryota > Viridiplantae > Streptophyta > Magnoliopsida > Solanales > Solanaceae > Solanum > Solanum etuberosum. The sequence continues at coordinate 23,338 of JAJONR010005523.1, read as the reverse complement.
TTTTACTGTATAGAAATTTATTAAAATAATAATAATTAGAAAATACATTATATATATTCATAAGTATAATATAATATTATATATATATATAATATATATATATATATATATTTAACGAACAATTATTTTTTAGGGGTTAAATATGTTTAAGCCCTTAAAATTAAGGGATGAAGTAATCATGATGCAGGGATTAATAATGAAGAGATAGTTATACATTATTTAAGGCCAAATGCATGTAAGACCCCTTACACCTTGTTTGGATGGTTGTTACCCATTGTATTGCATTGTATTGTTAGTTTAAATACAATGTTTGTTTTGATTTTTACTTAAATTATATTATGTCGTATCGTTCAAATCCATTGTAGGTAACAATTGTTCATTAGAACAATACAATACGATACAATACAATGAAACAATACGTAACAACCATCCAAACAGAGTGTGACAGTCACAATTTCCTCAAACAATATTTTTCGCAATCAGTTTAGCACCCAAATCAATCATAGATTACCATAAACAACAAAGTTTTTAGGCTGTTGTGAAACGAACGAGATAAGACTCCAGCAATTAGCACATGGAGGAAGTAATTGTGAATCCAATTCAAGCTGGAAAAGAGGTGAATTATGCAGACACTATATAACTGAGAAACACAAGTGTATGTAGTATATGGATTATGTTCAAAAGAACAATACTTTCCGTCCAGAATAGCACACAAACACTAACACTGATGTGAGCAGGTAATTTATATGTATAGCACACGACTAGAGTAACCAAATCACTCCTGATGAAGCATTAAAGCTGAAATCAAAATTGGTAACTTTAGGGGATGATTATCACACAAGCATAGAGACATGAATGGACAAGTATAGATAAGAATTAAACACTAAATCATACCTTTATCGAGTCTCAGTATTAAAGATCATACCCTAGACGAATTCGGACAACATTTCGCACCTCGAAGAAGAATTGATGTAAGCGGTGATACCCATTTATCCGAACAACTCCAGCAGCAATCGGAGTTCTTTGGCTCGTCACGAACGACACACGACCGGGTTTTTTTTTTTTAGGTTTAGAGTAGACTGATAGAGAAGACAGAGGAGAGAAGGACAGTCGGCGGCGCTGGTGGGAGAGGAAGGGAATCGGATCGTCGCCGTGAGGGTTGAATTGACGGAGCAAAGTGTAGAAAAAAGACAAAATGGCACAACATAACAACCTATAGACTAAATTAGCGCTTATTTTTATTTTTTTAACAAGAAAAAGATTTTGTTTTATTTATTTGGCATTCAATAGTTAGTTTTCTTGTATGCCTGTGTCAATTCCTCTGGCTAAGGCAAAAAAAAAACCACAAGCTCTTCAAAACAACGCTTTTGATAGGAAGACCTAGAGAATGAAGGAGAAAGAGAATGTTTTTGGTTGTTTTATTTTTCAGTGAGCCCGACGTTAAATTTAACTATGAATTTGTTACTTTTAGGACAAAGGATCAAATTGAGTACTCTTTATAATACTGTTAATCAATGGAGGTGGTTAATATCTCTACTTCCTCTCTTTCTACTTCCATTATTTCTGCAATAGTGTAATCTCAACCTCCATTTATGGAGGAACCATATGAATCATGTGGAATATATCAAGGATCAAAATAAAGCAACCTTCATACGTTAAGGACCATTTTGGCCATTTTCTCCAAGGAGCTATGTATATAGGATTGAATGAGGCTTAGTGAAAAATTAAAGAGAACATATTCAAGTTAAGTTAGCACAAAGAAGACATCTAGGCTTACTCCAAAACTAGGTAACTTGGCCGCGCTACGCGCGGTCATAAAATATTATATCAAAGGTATAAATTAATCATTTCATATTTTTTCAATATAATAGAATTTTTAGTTCAAATTCAATTAAATAGATCAAAATTTGAATTTGAATTCATCTTATTATTCACACTGAACGAATTTCTAACAAATAAAATATACTATTACATGAAGGAAAGAAAAATACTTTAAAAATAATGAAAAACAAAGTTGATCATTTTGTGTAATTTACACACAATACATATGTATTAATTAGCTTACTTTTATATATATATATTGTGGAACATCGTAGATTGAAGATAGAGAACTGTTTTAATTAAAATTTTATACTTTAAATTATTTTTTTCTTCATTTATATTTAAAAAGATACTTAATAACATAACGTTTATAATGTGAAACTAATAATAATAATAAAAAAATCAAGCGATAATAATATGAATAGCTCAAATAAATCGTAAAAAGTGTAAAAAAAAATTCTCTAGCTAATTATATTTACAGTAATTTTGGTCACTTCACAGATAATAAAGAAGGTTTTTGAACTTTTCTATACTTTTTTCACTTTCTTGCGTTACATATTCTCTTCATTTCAAAATAAAGTTTTATTTTTATTAAAATTTAGATTTAAAAGTTGTTCAAATTTAAATTGCTAAAATCCATAAATTTGCATTTAAAAGTTAATCAAATTTATAAATAGTTAAGTCCAAAAATTAAAATTTAAAAATTAGTCAAATTTAGATTTAAAATTTGGTCAAGTTTATAGATTGCTAAAATCCTAAAATGGTCAACCCCTTTTAGCATAACAATTGTGGCTATATAAATGCCTTTCCCGCCGCACAAATGTCTTACTCAACACACAACATTCTCTCTCTCTCTCTCTCTTCGGGGGAAGAGATACACTGTTCACACTACTACTATTGAGTGTTTTCTCCCCCTTTTCTCTGCAAAACCCTAATCAATGAGGCTCCGTTCTCGTCCTTCATCGTCTTCCACCAAAGGTTCGATCGAAAAATCCTTCCTTTTATGTTTTCTGCTGCTCCATACATGTGCGATCATACTTTTTTTTTGTTCTTTTGATGTGAATTTTTGCGTTTTTTTGATTGAATTTTACTGATTGCTCGAGTAAAATGTGAATTTGCAGCTTTTTTGTTTGAATTTTACTGATTGCAAAAGTGAAATGAGATTTTTTTAGGGTGTGTTTTATATGGAGGAATTTACATTTTTTTTTTTATAGATCAATTGCCCATTCTATTTTCGATGTCGGAGTCTTAACGATTTTCTTCTCCGTCATTTTTTCTAAAAGAACTTCTGTTTTGTGTGTGTGATAAAGCATTTCTCTGAGATGGTATATGTTATACATATCTATATCAAGTATGTGTTGTATATAAAGGTAAATGATGTGGTTGGACTTGATGTGAATTGTGAAATTAGGAAAACAAAGCCGCCAATATCAGGACAGCTCTGATGAGGATGACCTTCTTTCTATATCCTCGGATTCTGATTACATTGGAATCAGTGATGAAGGTAATCCATATAACTTTTATTATTCATGCAAATATTATTTTCTTATGAGATATAATTAATATGCCCTCAATTTGGTCTTTTTTAACTCTTGCAACTACAGTGAAAGTTTACTAGTGTGTTGGGACTTTCTTTTTACTGATGGATGATACCTACTGGCTAACCTAAGGCAAAGAATCATGCATGTTGAATAGTGAATGCAAGCGGTTTATTATGTGATTGTACTAATTGGTTTAATCATATATGCAGATGTAGCTGATGAAGCAGATGAAGTAGTTAATTTAACTGAGGAAGTGGTATGTTCCAATAGAACAAAAAGAAATGGGGGCAAAAAGAGGATTGAAACAAAAGAAGATCAGGGAGAAGAAGAGGAACATGTAGATTGGGTAATGAATGAAGTAGGAGGGGGTGGTGAAGTAGATGTGGGCTACCTTCAATTGATGGGGAGGATAGAGGATAGGAAGAAGATCCGTGAAAAGAATCAAAAGAAGAGACCCACTTTGCTGTGGGAGATCTGGGAAGAAGAAAACGATAGTTGGATGGCAGAAAACTATCCAAATGATCCTGACTTCAATAGTCAGGATGAGTTGGTAACTGAAACTGCTCAGCCACCATCTGATTTGATCATGCCCTTGCTGAGGTACCAGAAAGAGTGGTTGTCTTGGGCGTTGAAGCAAGAAGAATCTACTGCTAGAGGCGGTATTCTTGCTGATGAGATGGGGATGGGGAAGACTGTTCAAGCCATAGCTCTTGTGCTTGCTAAACGCGAGCTAGGGCAAGCAATTTCTGATTCCAGTTTGCTCTCACCTGCCCCTTGTACTTCCCAGGAGCTCCCTGCACTGAAAGGAACCCTAGTCATATGTCCCGTTGTTGCTGTGATTCAGTGGGTCAGTGAGATTGACCGCTTCACCACTAAAGGAAGCAACAAAATTTTGGTTTATCATGGCGCCAACAGGGAGAAGAATATTAACAAATTTGCAGAATATGATTTTGTCATCACTACATACTCCACAGTGGAGGCTGAGTACCGGAAAAATGTGATGCCACCAAAAGAAAAATGTCAGTGGTGTGGAAAGTCTTTTTATGAACAAAAGCTTTCTGTTCACCAGAAGTACTTTTGTGGACCAGATGCTGTTAAAACGGCTAAACAATCAAAGCAGCAGAGCAAGCCTGGAGGAAAACCGTCAAAGCTGAAAAAGAATCCTATTGAAGGTGATTCAGAGATTCATATGGGTAAAAGAGGCCGTGGGAAGGGAATAAAGCGCAAAAGTGAGACTGATGCTGGTTCTGTTGATGATTCAGCCTGTGCCAGTCAAGATATGTCCATGAAGAAGTCAATTTTGCACTCTGTGAAATGGAATCGTATCATTTTGGATGAGGTAAAAAGTTTGTCTTTGTCCTAAAGCACATTGAATACTCAATTTCTCATGACATGAAACTTTATGTGCACTCTTCATCTGCAGCTTTCTCTCACTCATATATATATATATATATATATATATATATATGTATATATAAATATATTGTGTGTGTGGACTAACCCTTCATCTGCAGTTCTTTAACTGATTGCACTTTTGTGGCATAGGCCCATTATGTAAAAGATAGACGCTCCAACACTACAAGAGCTATTCTTGCGCTAGAATCTTCTTATAAGTGGGCCTTAAGTGGTACTCCCCTCCAGAACCGTGTAGGAGAGCTGTACTCACTTGTAAGTTTCTTGGGATTAATGTTCTTTTGTGGCTAACATAATTGGCATCTTCATTCTCTTAAATTAATACATCCTCACTTTTGGACAGGTCCGTTTCCTGCAAATTGTTCCTTACTCGTACTACTTCTGCAAAGATTGTGATTGCAGAGTTCTGGACTATAGGTAGACTGAAAAGTTTCTTTCTGATCTTTGCATCTAACTTGGTTGGAGAGAATAACATATTTCTCAAGATTTGTTTTATTTTTACTCTGTTATATTTGTTCCATTTTACCATAGAATTTGTCTTTGAATCATGAATGTTTCAATGACGGTTGAAATCTTTCTTACTTGAATCTCTTTTAATTTTCACCATTTTGAAATCTCGTTTGTTCCCTCTTATGCTTGTATTTATTTTAGCTCATCCGAGTGCCCACATTGCCCCCACAAATCTATTCGGCACTTTTGCTGGTGGAATAGAGTAAGTTATCAAATTGATTTACTTATTTTGGTGCTTCCTGTTATTTCGGACAAAAAAAATGTTGCTGACATCGAGACGTTTGATATGTTTTCTGTCTCTAGTATATTGCCTCACCCATACAATCTCAAGGGAATCATGGGACTGGTAGAGATGCGATGGTTTTGCTGAAACACAAAATTTTGAAAAGCATATTGCTGAGACGTACTAAAAAGGGAAGGGCTGCTGATCTTGCACTTCCTCCAAGGATTGTAAGTTTTGGTTCACATTAACGCAGTGCTCGAGTTGATAATCATTTTCTCTCCACTCAGTCTGTTAGTTACTTTTGCGTTTAGGTTACTTTGCGGAAAGATTCTTTGGATGTTAAAGAAGAAGACTACTACACATCACTGTACAATGAAAGCCAGGCACAATTTAATACGTATGTCATCTATTTTAGTCACTACTTATGCAACTAGACAATTTCTTGTTTGAAAGTCATCTTTGTTTTTTTGTTGCTCTTGATCTGCTACTCATGGTAATGTTCTTATTCAATTTGTTTTAATGGGACAGCTCATGGTATATGTATATATATATATTGACACTCCTTGGCTTCTTCGTGGAAAAATTTTACACAGTTTTTCGTCGAAAGTGCTCAATACTAGCTATTTCACCTTCTTCTTATCACTATACTGTTTCTTTCTGATCTATTTTGTTGCAGATACATTCAAGCTGGTACTTTGATGAATAACTATGCTCACATTTTTGATCTACTCACACGCCTGCGACAGGTATTGGGATCGTGCTTTCAATTTGAACTGTTCTGAATAATGTAATGGTACCTGCTTGTTTTTTGGTTTTAGTTGTGAATGACGGTCTGTGTTGCTGCTATAGGTTCATTGTTAACCTTCAAAAATGGATCTGATGTATTTTTTTTCCCTTATAAAGAAATATATCAAGATTTCTACATAAATTGTGGTGAAAGAACGAGACCATGGAAATGAAATATTTGATGTTGTTAATGGGTGAAAATCTTTTAGTACTGCAAAACTCGGAGCAAATAATTCTTACCAAGACAAAACCCTTAGATGTCCAAAAACTTAGATAAACCATCAAAACATGAATTACAAATTACTTGGAAAATGTACTTCTACACAATAGCATTGGCAGCACACTAGCGATCCTAGGTCAAAGATCAGCACTCTTTCCCAATTGGGGAAGTGATTGCAGACCGTTCCGTTTCACCCTTTGGACTCATAATCACCACAACATTATCTTCAAGGTACATGTTAACAACGCCCTTTCTATGCCATGGCTTGCGAACAATAACAGCAGGCATAACCTTCTTCGTAAGATCTGGCTTACCCTTGTTGACAGTGGGCGTAACCATGTCTCTAACATAAGCTGAAGTTAAATAATGTAGAGAGTCTTTGCACCAGTGTTATTAGCACAGTTCACCATCACCACTACTGGCAAACCCAGAGTCCTCCTGAACACCTTGTCCTCATTTGACATTGTGGACGGTGTTGGTTTGGATTATAGAAACCCAACCTGATGTGTGATCCAGTGTGGCGAAATGTTAGACAAGGATTCCAATTTGGCCTACAATCCCCTTGCTAATAATTTAACTTTTTGGGATACAATCCCGAATTATCCAGTTTAGTTGAATGGTCCTTAAGAAATAGCATTGAATATGTTAAAAATGCATATATCTAAAGTTATGTTTTTTTTTCTGAAACTCTGCATATTAAAGTGCCTATTTTATATTTCTTATCTTTAATTCCTTGAATAAAGAAGTGCCACGCAAGAGCAAGAGCGAACTTTGACTTCATTAGTCTCCTTTGTGATTGCAAGTGGTTACTCTGATTATTTCACTGTTTTTAGCGTGCCTTGGCTACGATTTTCCATATTTGGGATGTTATTCTCCAGTATATGACCTTGTATACAAACCTTGCCTTCTCCGTTTGCATCTTCTGAATCTGAACTTCCTTAATAATTTTAGGTCCTTAAAGAAATAAACAGTTCAAATTTCTTGTACTTAAGCACACAATTTGACTTTCTATGATCTATGCATGATTTTATCTCAAACGTGATAACTTGGAAAAAATAACTTATATTTGATGGATTTTATTTTTGATCTGACCACAGGCAGTTGATCATCCTTACCTTGTGGTATACTCAAGTACTGCTTTGGCTAGAAGAGGAAGCACAAATGATGCTGGCTCTGTTGAACAACTATGTGGTTTATGTCATGATCCAGTAGAAGATCCAGTTGTGAGTTGCATCCTTTCCCCCTTCCCTGAGAAAAGAAATAAAAAGTAGTAAAGAAAGGAAATAAGAAAGGAGCAAGGCTCACCAAGAAACTTGATAATTCATTAAAGTTGAATTTGACGGAGTTCCTACTTGTACTACATTAATATTTCATGTATTATATGATGGATATTTCAAATCTTAATGTGGCCATATTTCTCTGCTTTTACATCTACGATGTCTTTTCAAAAGCTATTCAGAATAGCTTCTTAAGCCTACTTTAAGTGCCTGAGCTTCTACAAATTCTTCTCCAGCACCATATGGAAGACCTTAATATTTAACTAGAAATGCTTTTAGGAATGCCTTTAAACACCTAAAAGGACTTCCATAAAACTTGTGGACTTCATGATTTAAATTCATGTACCTCATTTCTTGACAATCTAAGAAAAGATGTTATGAATTCTTTTACATTATTCTGTCGTTTGAAGTTTGAACCGACTCTCTTATAAAATGTGCACCTCTTTTGATTATTGCAGGTTACTTCTTGCACACATGTCTTTTGCAAGTCATGTTTAATAGATTTTTCTGCAAGTGTGGGACAAGTTTCATGCCCTTCATGTTCTAAACCACTTACAGTGGATTTCACGGCAAATGATAAGGGGGATCAGAAATCTAAAGACACTATCAAAGGGTTTAGGTCCTCAAGTATACTGAACAGAATTCATCTTGATGATTTCCAGACAAGCACAAAAATAGAGGCTTTGGTATCCAATTACTTTTCAATCAATAAATATATCTTATCCCGTCTTTATATGTTGCTTTATTTTATTATTTTGCTCTCACAAAGAGTGCAAGAGGCCGCAATATTGCATCATTTCTTAAGGCTCCCATACCATCTAACTTACCAGGCATAGGATCAAGATGGTACACATGCAGAAGTTCAGGATAATGGAGGTTTCAGTCTTTCTAGATGTTGTATCTTGGTGAATTTGCTTGATATGCACCTAGGAAAATTGATAAGTTTCTTGTCAAGTTTGGTTGTGAGCAAAGTGGGGGATACATGAGGTCTAATTGAAGTTTTGCTTACCATTGGAAATGTTGCATCAAATACCACCCCCACTTTGAGTAGAAACTAATTGAGTTTGCTTACCATTGGAAATGTTGCATCAAATACCACCCCCACTTTTAGTGGAAACTAACTGAGGAATAATAAGTTCTCGTTGTGGTCTCAAATCTTATTTATATCCTTTGACATTATGGCTTAAACTCGTCTAATGCTTTTCTTGTGAATATCTATGGTATCTCTGTTATGGTAAAAAGAACCACTATGCTTCGTTCTCATTGTTGCTTGTTTTATTGGTTCTAGAGAGAAGAAATAAGGTTCATGATTGAAAGAGATGGTTCTGCAAAAGCAATAGTCTTCAGTCAATTCACATCATTTTTGGATCTGATACACTATTCTCTACAGAAGGTTAGATATGTTATCTTTATCCCCTTCCACACCTACCCCTCTTGTTGCCATCAGTAGTCACAACAAAAAAACATGTCTTGTGTGCATTTGGCAGTCGGGCGTCAGTTGTGTTCAATTAGATGGATCCATGTCTATGACTGCCAGAGATTCTGCAATTACAAGATTCACCGAGGATCCAGATTGCAGGATATTCCTTATGAGCTTGAAAGCCGGAGGTGTTGCCCTCAATCTTACAGTGGCATCACAAGTAAAGATTTTTTTTCCTTTCTCTATCAATGCATATTCTTCATTTCTTGTCAAATGCCAAGTGGTTTGAATCTATTGTTGGATTCCTTCTCTTCAGGTTCCAAATATTTATTTTGTTTGGGATATTTTAACTTCCTTCTCTGCGCACCTAAAGAACAAATGCTTTTCGGGACGTGTAATTTTTCGTTGAATGACCAAGACTACTTTCCTTGATGTGTCGCTCTCCTCTTGCACTTTACTAGGTTTTCTTGATGGATCCTTGGTGGAATCCTGCTGTGGAGCAGCAAGCCCAAGATAGAATCCATCGAATAGGGCAGTATAAACCAATCAGGTGTGTGTTTGTATTTCTTTAACCAGCTATACCAATGAAGGGAGCTTATTGTTGTTTTCTCATTTCTAGGATTGTCAGATTTGTGATTGAGAATACAATCGAGGAGAGGATCTTAAAGTTGCAAGAGAAGAAGGAGCTAGTTTTTGAAGGGTAAGTTTCTCCAACTTCATTGTTCTAGTTGCATGGGTATTCAAAGAAATTAATTCGATGACTTGAAAATTTTGAGTAATTTTGATCCGTTTTCTTCAGAAATTATTTCAAGATAAATTAAGAGAATCGAGATTTTTTTGTGCTGTCAAGAACATATAATATTGTGCTGAGATGAGTTTTAAATGGAGCGTTATGGTCAGAGACTTAGTTATTGTTGTTAGAAGTCGACAACTAATCAATCATTAAGACAGTTGAGCTTAGGATTGGAGTAGGGTCATACACTATTTTATCTTCTTTCCTTTTTTTCTTAAAAATTGGAACATGGAGAGAGAGCTCTTTCTCATTCATACAAGTCGCAACGATAAATGCTTCTCCCTTCAAATCTCATTTGGACAGATTATTTGCCTATACCGTTTTACACTTGGCTTCCGATTTTCCTCTTTTACTCTGACACTCCTCCATTCTCTCTCTGATGTCCTGATTGTACAATATTGATGTTTTGTGCAGGACGGTCGGTGGCTCTTCTGAGGCCTTGGGGAAACTAACAGAGGCAGATTTGAAGTTCTTGTTTGTAACCTAAATTAGATTATGTTCTGTAACTTGGTTCAGCAAGAAAGATCATTTGATCTTTGTTTAGTTTCTTGCTTGAATCTTATCCCTAGTTTTGTTGTTTTTGCAAAGTAGGAAAGTCAATCCTCTTCTGTTGGTTTTACTAACCTTAACTTTATCATCATATGTTGGAATTTTCAATTATTGTTCCAACATTTACTTTATATATAAATATATAGCACAATTTGTGGAGTGAGTGAACTGCATGACTTCAACCTATCCCATATAGCACAATTTGTTGTTTTCAATCTCTTCCGCCCGGCTTATTGGTTCATGGGATATATGATATGAAATTGCAAAATTTTTAAAAGTTATTTTCTTCCTAAGTCAATTTTTTTTTTTTTTTGAATTTCATATCTAAATTATTGGGGATGTGAGGAACACATCTTAAGGCTGATTGAACCAAATGTGTGTATACAAACACTTAGGCGCGTCTGACCCAAAATTTTTGTCCACAGGTTTTTTTTTTTTTACTAACACATTATTTTTTTAGTTAAGTATCAAAAACACACTACACTACCTTTCTTTTTAATTTCATATCTAAACTATTGGGAGTGCAAAAAGTATAGAGAGTATATTACACTTTTCTTATTCTTTCCTTGGTTATCAAAATAGGAGTACTATATAATATGACAGCTTTTTAACACATTAAATTTTCAATTAAAACATATAAAATATCTAAATAAAAAATTATATCAAACTTTAGGTGGTAGGGGTGTCAATGGTACGGTTCAGTCGGTTATTTTTTTAAAATTATATCATCCCAACTTTTCAGATATTTTATAATATATAACCAAAATTAGACTTTTTAAAACCATCTCAATCATATCGGTTTTTCTTCGATATTGGTACGGTTCGGTTAATTTTTGTTTTTTTTTACTTTTAAAATATCATCTCGAAATATACTACCATTATATATTCTTTCACAAATATGTTCTTGAAAAAATACTTTAATTCTTCACAAAAAGACAAGAATGTAAAATCTTGTTGCCGTATTGTTTGATCTTAAATATTTAACAGGAGTGTTTGGATATGTTTTGTTGTATTGTTTGATAGAGTATCTATTATGGTATCTTTTAATTTTAAACCTAATTAAGTAAACGCTAATTAAAGAGCAAAGACCCAAAGTCCTCTGGTTACCAGAGGCATAGGACCAAAGTTATAAAATATATTTATATATTAAATTTAACATATTGTTAATATATAAAATAATAATATAAAATATATATTTACATGTAAAGTTATTTGGTTCGATTCGAAAAAAATTCAGATTTTTTTATAAATTAAAAAGATTATCCCAATTGTTTGGGACGATTATACACTTAAATAAAAGTCCATAACTTTATTGAAAAAATAACATAAATCAGTTCATTTCGATTATGTTCATTGATTTTTCATATTCTTTTGTGTTAAACCATTTTTTAAACAAACACCTTGCAATAGGTGAAAGAACAAAAAGAAAAGAGGGAAGGGAATCTTTAGATGACAAATTGTCAATTTGATTTGAGTATACTGCATAGATAAACGCCATGGGAGCTTTAGCTTAGTTGCACAAAAGATGTTTGCCACATACCTTATACTATTCATACTTATCTCGCTTGTTTTGGGCGAAATACTTGTATACTTTGGGATTTGCTTCCAGACCCAATTTCAAGAATCAATTCTTCTAGCTTTGTCTCGTGGAAACAACAGTTTGATTGTATGGATACGGATATTGATGTTCGCCATTTTCGTGTATTGGGTATACACCACTATTTCCATTTTATGTAGCTGGAGGATTTTTCATGGACCCATCAATTGGAGTGATGGGGTTGCTCTCAATTTACTAATTCTACAATCTTCTCTCATGGGTAATGCTTTTTTTTTTCCTTTCTGTAAACTGAAAATAGAATCCTTGTTGAATGTACTGCTTCATAGTGAATCTTGATTTACAACTTTTGGAATCTATTTGTGGAGTACCTGGAACTGAATAGTGTAATTTTAGAGAACTTCTCTAGTTTTACAGTAGCCCCTAGATGTTTTTTCTTCTTCTAAAGTACTGTTTTTTTAGTATTAGAATGAAATAATAGAGAGGAACTAGTATAGAGAATTCATGTAGCCAACTCCAACTTGTTTGGGATTGAGATATTACTCGTTCATCCTTAATTCTAGTCCCATTGGGTATGGAGTCGCCTTAGTTACGGAGCGCTTTGTCCCTCAATGTGGGACTTTACGGTGTGAATTCAGATTTACTCGGGACCTAATGTGGGTCAAAACCGAAAAGGGACATATTTGAGTGATTGACCCACAATGAATAAGTTGAGTTCATGGCTAGGGCTTGAGGAACCTTGGTTTTAAATTCTGGTAGGAGTAGCTTGCATGGAATAGTTAAAAGGATGGTCGAAATAGAAAAGTGTTATTGGGTTATTTCTGATAGAAGGAAAGGTAAGTTTTATAGAACAATTATAAGACCAACGATGTGATATGAGCTTGAATGTTGGGCTACTAAAAAGTCCAACACATCCACAAAATGAATTTCACAGAAATACGAGTTTGGTGAGACAAAAAAAATGACCAAATTATCCCAAAGGGGGAAGTAGCACACATTGAGGAGAAAATAAGAGAAGGTCGTTTGAGATGGTTTGAACATGTCTTGTGTTGACCTTTAGATGTACCGGTCTGTTGATGTGAAAAAATGTTGCGTGGAGATGTTAAAATCACTTGAAATGAAGTTGTCTCGAAAGACCTACAATTTCTTGGAATTCATGCAAATTTAGCAAAATATGAGGCACAATGGAAGAAAAGATTTATATAAATAATACCAATCAGTTGGAAAAATGATTTCGTCATGTTAGTATGTTTACTTTAAGTTCTATTCTTTCAATGATCCGTTTAGCCCTGTCAGATGTTTTTGTGCAAGTAGCATACATAGGAAACTTGTTGTCCTTTTTATTTTTATTGTATAATATTGGCTTGAAAATGAATATAAATGTAGAAACATGGTCACAAGCATCAAGGATCGATAGGTTCTTGATATCAGCTGAATGTGACGAGGCCTTTAAAGAAATCAAACAATCTATTATGCCAAAACAATCCAGTGATGCTAGAATGTGAAGAATAGGTGAAACCAATTCTTACTTCGACGAGAACACGTGGTTTCAGGTTGAGGATTTCATAGAGAAATTAAAGGAGTGGTGGGAGAAGTATGACGTTACTGGCAGTCCTGATCAGGTACTTAGAAGGTCAAAAGATTAATAGGAGATGTTAAAAAATGAAACAAGGAGGAGTCTGGAAGGTTAGATAAGAGAAAAGAAGAGATGTTGGCGGAACTGGAGACCGTGAATCAGAATGCTCAATACACGCAGCTTAGTGAAGAAGAAAATCGCAGAAGGAGGGACATAGAGATGGAGTTGGAAAAGATTGCCAAAGCAGAATAGACTTCATGATGCCAAAAGTCTAGATGCCTTTGGTTAAAACAATGGGATAGGAACACCAAATCCTTCCCGAAGGTAGCAAATTCACACAGAAGATGCAATACCATAAGCTGATTGGTGGCAAAAGATGAGGTGGTAGAAGAGGCAGAAGGGACTAAAGGAGGAATTCTGAGTTTCTATCAGAAAATTTTATTCACTGAAGCAGAATTTTGGAGACCTTCAATGGATATCTATGGGAATGGGACCATAACTGAGGAGGAACAAAGGTGGTTGGAGAGGGACTTTAAAGAAAAAGAGACACAGGAGGCAATAAAACTGTTTCTACTTGATAACTTTACAATGGCCTTCTATCAAAAAGCTTGGCAGATACTTAAAGTGGATGTCATCAAATCCCTAAAATACTTCCAGCAGACCTGCAGCTTTGCTAGAGCTTGCAATGCCTCCTTTATTGCCGTAGTTCCCAAGAAGAAGGGTGCTGAAGATATAAGAGATTTTAGGCTCATTAATCTGATAGGAAGTGTGTATAAAATTATATCTAAGCTGCTGGCAGCAAGGTCGAAAAAGGTAATTAAAATATTTGGTTTCTGACCAACAAAGTGCTTTCTTAAGTGGAAGGCAACTTATAGATGCTTCTCTTATAGCAAATGAGTTATTGAACTGGAGAATGAATAAAACGGGAGCAAGGGATTCTTCTATGTAAACTTGATGTGGAGAAGACGTATGACCATGTTAGTTGGCAATTTCTTTTCAACATCTTGCAGCAAATGGGTTTTGGAGAAAAATGGCTTAAATGGGTTAAGTTTTGTATCCCAATAGCATGGTATTCCATTTTGGTGAATGTTGAACCTGTGGTATTCTTTCCACCTCAAAGAGGGTTGAGATAAGGTGGCTCTATGTCTTCTTTCCTTTTCATTTTGGTAATGAAAGCTTTTCGTAGCATGACAGGAAAAGTAGTCTAGAACCAATGGATTAAGGGGTTCACAGTCGGGTCCAGAATGGGAGAAGAAATTTCAATTTTCTCATCTTGTATGTGCTGATGTTAAACTGATTTTTTGTGAAGCTCAAACGGGCCAACTGAGACATCTGTAGATGCTTCTTATTGTGTTTGAAATTGTCTCGGGCCTGCTCATTAACTTGAAAATCAGTCAATCATCCAGTTAATACAGTGGACATCACACAGGAGTTGGCAGAGATACTTTGATGCAACATAGACACTCTTCCCACTACCTTTAGGAGCTAAATATAAAAGCAATCAAGTATGGCAATGAGTAATAGAGAAGTTTGTAAAAAAGGTTGGTCACGTGACAGTTACAATACCTTTCATTGGGAGAGAGGGTTACTTTGATGAATAGTGTGTTGGATAGCACTCCAACGTATTTCACGACCTTGTTTCCAATCCCAGGTAAGGTTCTCAAGCAATTAGACAAAATCAGAAGAAGGTTTTTAGGGAATAGCACACAATACAAGTTTCATTTGGTGAAACGGGCCAAGTTCCCAAGGAGAAAGGACGAGGCTTTCTCAAGATGGTGGTGAGAATTAAGCATGGAGGGAACATAAACTGGCATAACAAGGTCGATAGATCATCACATGGTGTTGGTCCATGGAATCATATTAGCAAGTTATGGCAAGAGTTCAGTGATCTATAAAAGCAGGCAACAGGGAAAACACACTCTTCTGGCTAGACAAATGGAGTAGCAGCAGTTCTCTGAAAGAAGATTTTCCTGCTTTGTTCAGTTTTGCTGTTGAATGTTGATACAAAATCCGCAGTGAAGCAGCTTAGACAAAACAATACCTAGAAAATTACTTTGAGAAGGCAATGCCATGATGATGAATTGTTTTGCAAAGATTCAGGATATACAACAACATACCCAGTGTAATCTCACAAAGTGGGTTGGGGAGGGTAGAGTGTACGCCGACCTTACCCCTACCGAGTTAATTCAGGATATCCAGATACGAAATGCTTCAAAGAAGAATTTAGATTTATGTTTGATAAGAAACAACTTTAATACATTATGGTTCAATACTAATTGTCAAGTTTGTCCATCTAAGCTTCACCATAGCAAAGTTAGTCCCAAACCCGGATAGATTGAGAGTTACATTAGGTTCGTTGACTGCTAGCTTAAAAATAGTCTCTATGTGAATTCTCTAATATTACCTGAGTAGAGCGGAAAGGATGCATATAACATTGTTTGAGAGAGGTAACATTAATATATAAAATTAAGCACAAAGTTTGTGCTAAGAGCTATCTTGATAGCTTATAGAAAAGCAAAAAACCCTAGAGTAAATCTCCGCTCTACTACAAAAATTCCTTCAAAGAATCTTGAGTTCCTTTCCTTCCAAATAGTCCACCATATACATCCAGGTAAGCTTTTCCACCGTCAATCCTGATTAACAACTCATCCCTTGAAGTTCCAGCATGCTAGCAGATCTCCAGATGGCCTTTAAGGTTCTTGAGACGGAGAGCCCCATGTTTAGACTTGCTAGTTATTTGTTGTGAATAGACCACCTATTAAGAAAAAAGAAATGAAGTCTTCTGTCAAACTATATAATTGTATGTAACTCAGTCTAAGATGAAGATGCATAAAATGCAGGGTAATCCCTTGTACATTCTTCTTCCATTTCAAAACACAGATTTCGAACTTCTGCTGATCTATTGTATTACCATATTCCAATAATTATAATTGTTAACTATCTAGTATCATAATATTGTGACTAATCTTCCAGTATATTTTTACCCATCCTTGAATAAGTAGTCCAAGATTGGAGATGCATATTTACCAAATGAGAAGATTCTAATATCGAGAAAATTAAAAGGAAGTGAACATGCGGACTATATGTATATGTAGATTGTAGCCACCATATACATGTGACATTTGCTTCTTTAATTTCGATTTTATCATCTCAAACATAATTTTCAAACTATATAGGTGATTAAAATCTTATTATTTTTTAATATACAGTTTGTCATACTTAAGATAACATACACGTGCCGAGTGACTAGCTCTTCGATAAATAACAAGGCACCCAGGGACTTCACAATTTTTGGAAGCCTGTCATTCTACTGGTGAAATGCCACCGAGTTTATTATATGCAAGCAACAATCATATCAACTACCTTTGAGCACATAAAATGCCCAGTGGGAGATGTGGTGTTTCATCTTCTGAACTACTATCCACGAGCATTTGGAACTAGTGTTTTGCTTTGTCATCTCTTTGGTAGCTATTTCCTCTTCCTCAAATAGATTGTTTCTCCATTTCTTTGAACATTTCTCCAATGTCTTGTGGGATCGGGAGCATATATTGCGACTACTTTAACTGCTGATTGTAACTCTTTTGCTTTCGGCCTCCGCTGCTAACCATAATAGATGCCATTTATATGGTTCTTGTTTATTCACCTGACCCCCAGATATCTTTATAAGTCCAAGAAAGGTTATTTTTTATGAAAGCATATTGAATCCTTTTGTACTGGTATGAGTTACTAAACTAACTTTGAACCTTATACGTGGCTTCCCGCATATCCACCAGTAATGAATGTGATTTTCATTGTTCAGTCTAATAGTATTGACTCACTAATTGTGGAAGATCTCTTGATTAACAAGCAAATAGGGTAAGTGCTCCGTCCCTCCAAAAAGTACTACTCTAGTTTGTTTCAATTTGTTTGTCTTACTTTTCTATTTAGTCCTTGTAAAAGAGAATGCCCCTTTCCCTTTTCGGCAACTCTTTAATTTCAACTTTCCACATGCCATGTTTAAGTCTACAAGATTAAAGGACATTTTGGTACATTCTATATATCTTTATTTAAGACTACAAGACTTTGTGCCTAGTCAAAACCAGACAAACAAATTGAAACGGAGGGAGTACCTAAAACTGAAGCTGTTGTTTGTCTATTGCCAATAGGAGTAACATTTATATAGGTTGTGCTGAATATACTCGAACATGTTCTGCAAATCCCTTTGGTTTTAATGCTAAACCTGTGATTTGCAGGATTTTCACTATTTGCATGGATGGTGTTGGACAAATTGCACCTTGTAATAATGGAGAACATCTCTGTTAGGAAGATTATCAAGGCTGAAAGAAAAATGCTTCAGGAAAGGAAATTGCATATGGAGGGTCATCGTAGAGTTTTACAGGGGAAGGTTGCAGAATTGACAGCTAAAATGAAGAAACTGAAAATGGATTATCAGATGAAAGCTAATAAGGCTCGAGCTGAAGGAGCTATCGTGTTAGAATTAAAGAACAACTTTGAAGAATTCCGTCTTAAATATGATCGTTTGTTTGATTACAATCAGACACTTCGGAACCAGTTGCAGTCAATAAGCGACGAGTTCCAGAAAATTGACGAGTCAAATGAATGGTCTAATTTGAAATCCAAGCTTGGGTTCCCAACAGTTGAAAATAATGGAAAATGTGTAGATTTTGAGAATGTATCGGAAACAGAAACAAAATATGGTGAGTACCCTTTCTCTTCCACTCCTTCATCATCCTCGCCCAGACACCGCAGACCAATTTATCAGTGTTGAGGACAACTAACCAACTTGCTTCCACTGGAAGATGCTTTTGTGTGTAAGTATAACTAATGTAAATAGTCAAAGAGAACTGATGACTGAAAGTTGGATGTGCATAGACTTTAGCTTTAATTTCCTCTTCTTCTTCTTCCATTTAATAGATACTCCAAAGGTGAATAAAATTGATGAATTTACCTTTGCTTCTTTCTTGTGGAGTCATTTTTTATTTGCCTGTGTCATCCATCATTTAGCTTGTTGCCATATTCATGTAAGCTGAGCTTGACCAGCTTAAAGAAACAAGCATCACATCTATTGGTAAATGCCACTGAAAATCCAAAAATAACAGGGCTTATTGGACGTGCCTCTGAACTTTGTTTAGGCTGTGTTTGGCATGAAGGAAAATGTTTTCTTGGAAAACAATAAGATTTCTTACTTATTTTATAGTGTTTGGTAAGTAAATACAAAATTACTTCTCCAGGGACATTTATACGTAATCTAGCAAAACACTATAGGGTGGTAGGGGGAATGGTCAAGGGATGGGGGTTTTTGGGTGTTGAGTGGGTGAAGAGGAGATATTGAACTTGAAATGACACTTACGGAGTTTGTTTTCCCTGCTATTGGTAGGGAAGTCATATTCCACATTTTTAAGGAGCTTGTTTTTCATTGGGTTTGTTGTTTTCGTAGAAAAGATGTTTTTCCAAATATTTTGAGCACACATGGAAAACTGAAAATGTTTTCCTCCATATCAGGAGTCGAGGGTCTGTCGGAAATAGCCTCCTTACCCCACAAAGGTAGAGGTAAGGTCTGCATACACTCAATCCTCCCTAGGCCTAACTTCTGAGACTACACCGAATCTGTTGTTGTTGTTGTTCCTCCATACCAATAACACACCCTAAGTATAGATCTGTTTTCTGAACACAAATGATTCAATAGAATGTTTAATGGAAGCTAAGGTGAGGTTGCCTATGTGATTTCAACTTTTAAGAGTACCATTGATTATGAGTAGGTGGAGAGGTTGAGATAACAAAATATGATCCTTAAGAGATTATATTCTTCACGATAGGAGAAAAGTGTATTATGACTTTGTAATGGCACCTAAAAAAGATTAGGCAGGGAAAGATCTCCTTAGGTTGGATACTTTTGTCAAATTTCTATTCAATTAAGCCTTTTTCCCCCTTCTTTTTGTCATGCCCAGGGAATTATTGACAATAAAATATGTAGTTAGCATACTAATTAAACTGATCATTAATGATTAATAAAACAGTTTGAGTGGTTTAACCCTAAGAGCAGACAAATAATAAATGCATAAAAAAAGTAATATCCACCCAACACAAAGGCTGGGAGAACTTACTAATGCAGTAATTCCGATTCATATTATATGTCTTTTAATTTTTTTTTGCACATTTCTTAAAAATGTATTTCATAGTCTTAGTCTAAAGATTATTTATTAAATCTACTCCATTTTAATTATCCTTAAATATATAATACTTTACTTATCAAAATAATAAGTGTAGATTTGAATAAATAAATAAATGATAAACGACTTGTTGCTTTCAAAATATCAAGTATTTTAAAAATCTTGCAATCTTTGGTACATAAAATGTGAACCGACTCATCATTCTTTCGTTATACATGGAATATTAACAAATTGTGCCCACCACACAAATATGTAGAATATGCGTCGGATGTGATCTTTAATAGTTTTTCTGTCAATAATCTAACATCTCGATGACTCATTTTGATTGAAACAAGGATATTATGTTTTGTTAAATATGAAAGAGGACAATTGGAAGTAATATAGCATATTACGAGAAAAATAACTTTTTCCTGTTTTATCCTCAACATTAATTATTTATTCCTCCAATCATTTTGTAAGATCAAGAGTATATATCAATTAATATGTGTATTGTGATGAAATATTCATATTAATCATTATTTTTTAAAAAATATGTAAAATTTAAAGTAGACAAATAAAAGAGAACAGAAGGATACTATTTTGGGTGTTGAATTGTAATTCTGTGAGCTAATCTCTTATGCTTGCAAATGAGGCAAATGCAAAATAAGAAAAGTAAGTCATCATGGAAGTTAAAAGAGAGATTTATGAACACATAATTTTATTTGGTGAACCTCTTTTATGTGTGACAAAATTGAGTGTACTAATAATTATTCTACAACTACTGCAATAAAAAATGGTATCTTGGCAATTACATCTTTCTATCGAATATAATTAACTGATAAAAATATGATCTCTATAATAGGTTAAGCTTTTAGATGAGATGGTCACATACTTCAACATAATACCAAATGTCCTGGCATTGAATCACAGGCAAAAAGGTTTAGAGATTGAATCTCACCGCGGGCCATATAAAAAAGAATATTTAGAACGAATATTGAGAATATAATTAACTAATAAAAGCGTGTTCTGTTGAATAAGTTGTCATGCCATTTTTACAGGTTGGCAAATCTTCACTCTTCTTTCTTACCATGATCCAACACTCATAATCCAATTTCCAATCTGGTTTTCCTGATTGTAGTTCCAATTTTCTTACCCTTTGTAGAGTCAAATCCGTTAAACAACGACTAATTTCTTGTGTTGAATCATCAATGTTATCTGATTCTTCATTCGAATTCCAAATGCATTGATCAAGAACACTTGTTGGAGAACTCATCTTGAAATCTTGATTTTCTTCGCTGTATAAATCAAGAAATCGATGTCTGAGTAGCTCTCTTTTCAAGCATTTCTTTAAAAACTCCTTTGCTTGTGATGACAAAAACTTCGGAATTTCTGGTGTTTGCCCAGAAAATGCTATATGGTATAGCAATGAACCAGAGTTGTTAAGACTAGTCCACGGTGAACCACCCGTGGCCATTTCAATAATCGTGCATCCTAACGCCCATATATCAGCACGAAACCCCTGTTCTTCCCCACGAACTACTTCTGGTGCCATGAACATAGGTGTGCCACCAATTGTCACACCATCAATACGTTAAGAACATCCAAAATCCCCAATTTTGACACCAGTGTTACATAACAAAATGTTGTGACCATTGATGTCGCAATGTACTATCCCTTTCGAAGGTAGATAGTCTAGTCCTTGAACAATTTGCTTCGTGTAGTGTCTGATCAATTCCTCATTCAACCAGCCTCCCTGTTTCCTAATTTCATCGATGAGTGTCCCATCGGGCATGTACTCCATCATAAGATTGAACATTACCTTGTTGTTCTCTCTAGTTACATCGTACCCCTTGTAGTCAGTCAACTACGTAAGGAGAGTTCAATGCTGATAGAATTTTTTTGCTCCTTTTGCAAGAGTTCGGACCGAGAGAACTCCGTGGACTTGACAGCAAAAATCTCACCGGAGCAGCGTGACATGGCGACCGACACGGCTGCTGTAGAGCCATGGCCTATAATGTGGCCTCTGGTCCAGTCCATTTTTTGGAGAAGAATTTGGTAGGAGCCAGTTAGAAAGTGTAAAGACATGTTCTGTTACAAAGAGGTTATATTATATATTTAATATAAACTATAGAGTATAAAATAGTGAATGTATAAATTAGTTTGGTAAGGCTTAGGTTTGCCTTTTTTCCTATTAAAGACTTAAAAAGTTTGGTTCTTTTAATTATGGCCAATTACTTGTGGCTTTTGGGTAGGCTAGAGGACAGATATGATGTGGCTTACTAGGAAGATGCCACGTGTCAAGCTGTGAAGTGGGTAATTGAATTTTAATTGTATCTTTCAAAAACAAGTTGGAGAGGGTGGATTGGATTGGACCAACAAAAATGGTTGCTATTAGATTTTTCTTCTTTCTTGGATAAAAATATATCAAGTATAATATTTATACCAAATCATATTAATTAATTATGATAAAATTAAGGTTAGAATATATATGAACTAATTATGGTTTAATGATAACGATATGTGAAGATATATATATATATATATAAGTTTTTACCCACTTCTTGATAGATTGTGAAGTTGTGGTTTAAATATATATATAAGTTTTTACCCACGAGGACTCACCGTTATCATTAAACAAAATATAACCGGAGAGTAAACTATTTTTAGGACATCCATAATAAATTTTATATGAAAATAAGTGAAAAGAATAAATTTAAACCATAAATATAAATTAGCCGTTGAATTAAAAAAGAAAAAAAAATTGTGAGAAGGATACAATATACCCTTACATGGATTATTATTAATGTTAATAAAAAATAATTTAAAATTAATTTTTACACTTCGGTCGGAGGAAAAGTGTATATGTGAATAAAATATATAAGAGTCACTTTCATAGGTATATTATCTCCAATAAATTTGGCTCGAATCCCGAGATTCTGCATGAATGGAAACCTTCCCCTCCACTTCCCCGTGTGTATATATATATATAAAGTATCTGCTCTCTGTTTCCTTCATTAATTCATACACACACAGTGCAGAAAAAAAAAGAAACAAGAAAATAAAGATTTTCTGTAACCGTTTTCTGGAAATGAGTAATCCGTCGGAGCGTCGTTACAGGACGGAGCAATTGATAATGAATCTTCGTGAGAGTAGTATTCGCGAAGATGTTCTTATTGAACTCAACAATTTCATCATACAGCAGTCAACTGAAGCAATGCGCATGGATCTTGGATTTCAGTTGTGGAACTCTTCACTTACACTCACCATACTTTTACAGGTATGTGATCGAATTGCTTCATTGCAACTTCACCAATCTTAATTGATTTATGGATCTAATTGATTTTAGGAAGTAGTAGCAGTGTACCCCAAGCTTTTAGACTCAACATTAACCATGCCGGAATCTACTCGACTTTGTAATGCTCTTAATGTATTTCAGGTGACTATACTTTTCGGTTCTGTGTATCGTCAGATGATTTTCATATAGCCTGTAAAGGCGATAGTCAGT